>JAKCPI010010959.1:0-52259 GCA_023213315.1 Euborellia annulipes | reverse complement strand
ATTAAAATTTTTTTCCAATGCCGGAATAAGAAATAAACAAAATTAGAGGAACTCGAATAGTATGAGAACAATTGTTCTCTCCTTAAGGAGCTATATTTTAACACCAATTTTTTAATGAAATTCCTTTAACGAAACACATTTTAAAATTTCTAATATTTAGGAATTTCAAAATTGAATACTAAAGAAGCTTATAAAATGTTGTTTTATAAAGAAGAATCATTTCATCTAATTAAAACTTGTATAAAAAAAAAAACATAACTAAGAATTTAAGAAGGAATGTTAAGAATTTTCCGTCATTATTTGATGTGACATTTAAATCTCATTTTAACACCATTAAAAAATGTTTAAAATCCTCTTGTTAAATATTATTACGCTAATTATCTATTATGCTTTTAATTAACTAATTAAATAATTCCGGCTTAATTATTGGATGATTTAGGAAACACTTGGTATAAAAAAGTTGAATCGAACAAATAAAGAACCAGGGGGGGGAGGGTTTCATTGAAAAACGGGATTAAATATTTTTATTTTGCTATAGCTTAGGGGCCATCCATAAATTACGTCACACAAATTTCAAGACTTATTAACCCCTCCCCTCGTCCTTGTCACAGGTTGTCACATTTTTGAAAATCCCTCCTTCCTGATGAGACGTCACACATTTTCCAATTTTATCAATAATAGACACCTAATTATGCTAATTATAATAATAATAAATAATCTCATAGCGAGAGTGCTAAAGTATCAAAAAGTATAGATTGCGTTCATAAATATTAAAAAAATTTTTGTTCACCTATAAATTTCGCGTTTGGGCATCTCGAATTTTGATGTGACGTCACAAGGTTTTTCACACCCCCCTGCCCCTTGTCACATAATGTCACATTCTGGTGATACCCTCCCCCTTTTAGGTGTGACGTAATTAATGGATGGCCCCTTAGTACTTTCGAATTTTATAAAAAAAAATTCAGTTTTATTGCTTCCAGATTAAGATTGACCGAAACATAGACAAGGGATTAATGTATGCCAGTTGGGTTGCCTAACTCCTGTACGTTAAAAAGTTTTATGATCGTCTAGAGATGGAAAAGTCGACTCTGATTGATCGATCTTTTGCTGAAAAAAATCGACTTTTTAGAATCGAGTTGAAAATCTTTCAAGTCGATTAGAATCGATTCTCACTAGACTTTGTTCATACAATACTTAGTATCCAATGGTAATATAGTTTGTATCGTTTTCATTGATTGACTTTCATCTTTCTCTTAAAACATACACATAACACCCTAGTCGAAAAGTCGACTTTCAGCAATTAATCGATTCTGAGAATCGAAAAATATCAAATCGATTCCAAAATTGAAAATCGACTTTTCGAGCCCCTTTCCATCTCTATGATCGTCTCATTAACCTTGTGTTATTAATGATATTTTTTTAGTCTTTTCGACATGAAAAATTCAAGTATACATACCGGTATATTATTTGATTTAATTATATATATTCATCGTACTGTCTGTATTCGAACCCTCACCCTTTGGCTATTAAAATGAACAATATTGAAATTGGCACTATTTCTAACCTTTAGTAACAATACCTTTAGGCCGGATTCACACACAAGTGGCGTTTGCCACTGGCGTGGAGATGGCGTGGCGCTGGACGTGGCGTGGTGTGGATAAGATGTGGCGCGTGCATACACACACAAATGGCTCAGTCCACTCCAGTCACTTTATCCGAGCAAATATTTCCAACACCTTTTTCCAATTGCAAATCAAGATAGATATTCTGCATAGGCATTTAAATATTAAATCTAAATAAAAACATTTATTTTATAATTTGTGAAGTTATTTATGTTTATTTAACCATATTTAATTTAATTTAATATTTAATTTTTTACAAAGTAATTGAAATATAGATATAATATAGCAAATTTGGATATTAAAATCCATATCGCATCAATAATTTAAGGGGAAAGGTTGCGAAACAAATGGTTTGCTAGTGGCGAACGCCACTTATGGTCGCCATAGATGGCGTCGGAATGGTGTGGTTTCGGCGCCATTCGCCACGCCTCCGCCACGCCATGTCAGTGTATATTGGGCTATAGGTTAACATAGAAGTGGCAGAAGCCAGATCCACGCCATCGCCACGCCACGCCATACGCCACTTGTGTGTGAATTGGGCCTTAGAGAGGAAATATAATTTTTGAAAATCGCAAAAGAGATAAATGAACACAGTCGTTGTTTTTTTTGTTTATTGCTTTGTAATGTAAGATTAAATTATAAAAAAATAATGGTTTGATAAAACAACGAATGACTAATAATACAATAATCAATATGGTTTATATGCACGAATAATATTAGCAGAAAAAGTGCATCTTTTATTTATTATCAATAACATTTCAAAACACAAGTTTAATCAACAAGAGGAAATCTTTTTATTTACGATGTTCTCTATATTCATCCCATTTTTTTTGCATTTTGGAAATGGTGTGGGGGAGATAAATCTCTGCACGGCGGCTCTGATGCAAAGCGTATATATGCTAATCTAAGCCTCTACATTAGCATAAGCATAAGAAAGAAAGGTCTAATGTCATTGTATGTGTGTTGGTTACTAAGAAGAAGAAAGAAACCGGACCAAAGGATTTTCATTTGAACCTGCACCCAGAGATTGCATCTCTCCTCCTTCACTTCACCCTTAAAGGGATTTTTCTTAATAATATAAACATGTCTGAATAAATACTCCCCCAGGGCAGGTTATAAAACTATCCAATTTAATTTATAATCTCGCTTAAATAAACTCTGAGAGGGATAATAGTTACCTTTAATGATTTCGTTCCCAAAGGATTAAATTTAAATATCAAAACGACGATGTTTATATGAAATTTTTATTAGAACATTCACCCAGTATAAAATTAGATTTTAGAGAAAATGAGAAAAACTTTTATTTTCTTAAAGAAGAAAGAGCAAGTAAAAATTTTATTATTTAAAGTGAACAGGTATAATCTAAAGAATTCACCGTAGGCACTTGTTTAAACATTTTTTATGGCAAAATTAAAATAATTTAATAATAATTAAAATTATTATTTTTTTAAAACCCTTTTCGGCTACAGAGGCCATTTAGGGGTTATTTATTTATTATATTAATTTTAATATAACCAACCGGGGGGCGTTCCACACGCTGATTGCTCGGGGTCACCAATCCCGAGCTTTCGCCGCGCTTGGCATCACTTCAATTCAATTCAATTCAATTCAAAATTTCTGTTTATTAGCAATTTGCTTTAACAGGGTTCCATTTACAAAATATATAACAGAAAGCAAAAAAAAAAAAATAAAAACAAATAAATAAATAAAATAAAAAGTACATGGTTTTCTCTCTTTAGAAAATCAAAGTCAAAACAAAGAACAAAAACAAATACATATTAATATTCAATTACAATGTTGAGGCTTTATTCTCTCATGATAAATGCCCTCACCTGCAGAGCGCCCACAAGCATATGGTAAAGTTTATTCACCTCCCCCACATTCTGCGGGCTCAGAAGGACATCCCACATTTCCTCCTCACTCAACCCACCAATACTCCCGTCCCTAAAACACCCATAGACAGGGCACACCACCAGGACGTGATACAGAGTTTCATTGACCTTAAGGTTACATATTGTGCAAAGCACCCCCGGATCAACACAATGCGAACTTCCAGCAGCATAGAAATACAATCTACGCCTGTTAGTAAGACGTGCCTGATGCAGGATTCTCAGCTTCTTCATTGAAATTTCAAGAGATAGCAAGGTGCCCTGCCTAAAATCCAATAAATGGTAGTGCGGAACATAAGAGGAGCCCAGAATGGATTGACTATCTTGTTTAAAATAATAGCATTGTAACTCTTCAGTGAGAGCCCCAATGCTACTATGTATAGCTTCTGGGTCCTGGCTTTCCCACAGATTCTCTCTACCAATCAGATTGAAATAATATCTCACCTGAGATACCCAGTTATATCTCGGATCCGCACCGCCATTGCTCAGATGGAGTAAGCGGTTATAACAAATCAGTGGCAACCTATCAGGTGTCATTTTCAAAACCCTGCACAGCCACGCTAAAGATCTTTTAAAAACCAAAGAGATAATTCTATGCTGCTGAAACTCCCTACGAATTATATATCCCGGAGTGGTGTTGTCCAAAAAGTACAATGACTTAAAAAACCTAACTTGACATTTCTCCACCACGTCCCGGTAGCGAAGACCCCATATCTCGGAACCATACAAGAGAACAGAGAGTATGGTAGATCTGTACAAAAGATCTCTATTTTTATTAATATTCATCTTGCATTTATTTAACAAATTTCTTATATTTGACATAGCCATGTTTGCTTTGGTAACCATTTTGTTTGCATTTTTTATGAAAAGCCCCGAAGAGCTAAAACTAATTCCCAGATATGTGGCCTCACTCACAATCTCAAGAGTCTCACCCCCGTACGAGAAGGAGACAGCGGGAGAGACCCTACCGCCCCTTCGAAATATAATAATTTTTGATTTTTTTTCATTGACGTATAATAAATTTTTTTTACAATACTCCTCTAAAATATTCAACAACCTTTGAAGTTTGATAGGTGTGTCTGATAAAAGAATCAAATCATCAGCATAAAATAGGGCTGAGAGACTAACCTCACCATTAATATAGACACCCTCAATATTATTATTTTTTATAAATTCTTCAAAGTCTGTTAAAAATAAGGAAAACAATAAAGGCGATAGAGTCTCCCCCCTGAAGTACACCCTTTGTTATTTCGATAGATTTTGTACACTGATCGCCCATCTGGATCACAAAGTTTGCTCTGTCATATAATGATTTAATTGTTTTAATTATTTTTGAGCTCAGGCCTAATTTTAACAATTTCGCCCATAACATTTCATGATTAACGTTATCAAACGCCTGCTTAAAACTGAGGTTGTGTTTATATGTGGGGTTTCACTGGGTTATGTGAGTAAAAACAAAAGTTTATATTATACTCGATATATTTCGGGATATTATCCCATCTTCAAGAGTTACAAACGACTGACCTGCTTAAAATCAACAAACGCAGCATAAAGCTTCCTACCCTTTAGCCTTAAATGGGAATTCACCAGTGCATTTAATATGAACAAATTATCAACACAGCCACGACCTTTTCGAAATCCCGACTGAATTTCTGGCAGTATATTATTACTTTCGGCCCATACTGTTATTCTGTGTGTTAATATACTCGTAAAAATTTTAGTTATTGTATTAACCAAAGAGATTCCTCTGTAGTTTTCGGGACAACTGGGATCTCCCTTTTTATGCAATAAAATTAAATTAATTCTTGACCACGTCTCGGAATACTCTGAGTGTCAAAGATTTTGTTAAATAGCGTCAGTAAAAACCGTTTTCCCTCAAGATTTAAATGCTTAAAATATTCTGCAGGGATCCGATCCGGACCTGGCGATTTCCCACTTTTACATAGGCTTAGTGCGTAATCCAGCTCATTCATACAAAAAGGATCATCAAACCAAGGGTCACTGACATTAAGTACCGACTCAACATGGAAACAGTTCGAATCATTTTTTTTATACATTGAACAATAAAAATTTTCCCAAATAGCGATCCCAATTGGATTCGTGAATATCCTTCTAGGTTTTAAACTTTTTATTCTGTTCCAAAACTGGCATGGATGACCCACCTGAGAAAGATCCCTAACAACACCGTCAAAGTATACTTCTTTACTTTGCTTTATACACTTTTATAATTGAATTTATCAGTTAAATATTTAGACACTGTGGGTTCAGAGAATTTTTCTATTTTACAAACTCTAAGCGATTGAGACATTTTTCTTTTTAGATCAAAGCATTCAGAGGTAAACCATGGTTTAGAATTTTTACATATTGTTCTACACTTAGTGGATAATTCCTTTTTAAGTTCAAATTTTGGGCCACCCTTTCCATTAAATCAATCAAGAGTTCATAGGCACAAGAGCACGAAATAGTATCTACATCTATGTTTAAAAGGTCCCTTTCTATTAGTTTATTATAAATAGAGCGCATTTCATCCTTCCAAAAAAATTTCACTTGTGTACATTTAGTTAATATTGATTTTTTCACTCTATTAACTTTGGTAAAGAACCTATTTTTAAAACTTACATAATAAGCAAGGTGATAAGAGTTTAAAACTTTATCACTTACACCTGAGTCAAGAATATGGTCAGCAAAAGGAAGACTAACCCAGCAGTGGTCAATCACCGATTGTCCACGGGAGCTGATGTAGGTAGGCTGGGCAGGAGAGTCGCTAAGTGTCCTACCATTCAGGACAAGGATGCCGCATTCCTCCATAAATTCTGTCAATAGTCGTCCTCTTGAACTGGTAAACTCATCCAAGGTTTTTCTTGACGCCCTGATGTTTGTATTATCGAGAATCTCCTCATCTAGCGGATTTAAATCTCCTATTCTTGAGTTAAAATCACCAAGTAACATGATGTTTTCAGAACCAGACTCGGATATCATCAACAAAGTATCATATAAAAGGTCCAAGCAAACGCCAATTTCATTGTTTGGAGGAAAATAGAAGACCCCAATTATAAATTTAAAACTGCCAATGTGAACTTCAGCCAACATCCATAAGTTATTATTTTCTATTATCCTCGATTCTAAGCTTTTATTAACAAACAAAAGAAGACCGCCACTGGCACGCCCTCTAGATTTTTCTTTAACTGCTTTGGCAAAATAAACAGTGTAATTTTCCGCAATAAAGGGGTCAATCCTTGGCTCCTCAAGAAGCCACGTTTCATACAAACAAATGATGCTATATTCTTTCAAAAATAAGGGTTCATTGTAAAACACAGATTCTGTAAAGTTCTTAAATCCTTGAGAATTCCAGGCTATGATTTTCACGTCTTCTCCATCCCCTGCTTCGGGCGCCGAGCAAGGAGTATGGCACTCATCCCCAGTTCCTCTTCTCAATCTCTTTCGTTTTTTGCGACCTCTCTAAGTTGAACTTCTCCATTCACCTCTCCAACAAACATAAAAAAGTGTTGTTGATCAGGAGACCTCTGTTTCTTACTGTGACACGTTTTCCCTCCCTTTCTAATTTCGTAGGCCTTTCTAATCAACAGTTTCCTTATTTTCTGCCCTTCACTCGTTAAATCTTCATGAATGTGTATATTTGTCCCTTTCAGTAGACTACTTTTAGTTTTGAGTATTTTCACTTTATCATCATGTTGGGTCAAAATTACTCTAATAATCCTTGGTTTGTTTCCACCATTTAATTTACCCAGTCGCTCGGCATGGTTTATTAAAAAATCCTGGCCAAATTTCTCAGCAAAAAACTCCTTCACCATCTCCCTCGTTCGCGACGTCGATTCATTCTCACACTCCTTTATGCCGTGAATAATCAAGTTCGATCTTCTTTCCCTCTCTTCCCTGGCCAGAAAGATTTTCTTCAAGTTTTCATTTTCTTTATTCAAATTTTCTATCTTCCTTTCCAAGTCACCATAGCTGCCATCAGCATTCCCTCTCTCACCCTCTTCATACATCTTCACCACGCCTTCCAAATCAGTTATTTTTATTTTTAAAGAATTAATTTCATCATGGAGCTTCTTGTTCTCTTCCAACATTTTGTTCTTAAATTCATCATTCTCCCTTCTGGTTTCTTTATTAGACTGCCTGATCTCTTTCAGTTCACTAAGAATTTTTTAAAAAGCTCCATGGTGTTCGTATCTTCATCTTCGGTATCGTCCTCCTGGTTCATACCTTTCTTCTTTTTCTGTCTTGGCTATTATCTCTATTTGGAGGTGTCCTTATCATCTTTGGCCGTGAAACAAATGGTGTGACGTCTTCTTGAACAGTTGGTGCAGAAGATTCAGCCATAGATTTTTTTTTTTTTTTTTTTTTTTTATTATAATTTTATATATCAACCATTATTAGTTTTTAATAATTACCATTAATATTATTATCAGTCAATAAGTTAATTTATTTGTCTATTTATTATTAGTATTATTCTCTTTTCTAAAATAAACGGGGGTGGGGGAGAGGAAGGAACGATAAAGAGATGTTAATCTTCACACCCGGCGGGCCATTCAGGTGACTAACCAGGAACAGGCCCCTGGAGCTACGGAAAAAATGCTAAAGACAGGTATAGGGCAGAAAAATGTCAATTTCAAGGTCAATTCACCTTTTTTTAAATTGAATTTTTTTTTTTTTTTTTTTTTTTTATAAAAATATTCACTTTATATCTTTATATATATAATTCTTCTGTACGTGTGTATGTGACTGAACTCCTCCTAAACGACTGAACCAATTATGATGAAATTTTCTGTGTATGTTTGTGAGAATCCCGGACAGGTTTTGTTTCACAAATAACAATAAGTTAATGAGTAATTAACCGTTAAAATAAGAAAAAAAATAAAAATTAGGAGAAATAGTTGCCATGGTAAGAAAATATAAATATTTACCCATGTTTACGATTTTTTATTTATTTACATTTTGAATTCTAAAATATCGGCGTAAATTTTTTGCCTGTGTACCGGGAGAGTCCCGGAAAGGATATGATTCACAAAAAATCTTAAGTTCATGAATAATTAACCGTTAAAATAATCTATATATTATAAAAATGAAAAAGGAAAATGTATGTATATAAGTAGGCGAGGAGGGGGGTCCAGGGGGCGCAGCCCCCCACTAGACGGAAAGCCCCGCCGAAGGCGGGCTTTCGTCTAGTTTATATTATATAATCTGCGATATGGCTATATATACCAGTATTAAATTTAACTCTTTTTTTTATATGAATTAAAGATAATTATTTAATATTTTGACTTTTTTTTAATAGATTTTTATTTTTATCTAGGATTATTGTATAAATACCTTTTCGACTAATAATTTTCTTCGAATAAATTAGCAATCCTCTATTTAGATTAATCAAAAAAGCCTTTATGCCCCTCAGGCTCTGTAGGAGTTATTGTCTGAAACGACCTCAATACCGCAAGTAGTAGGCGAAACAAGGAATAGAATGATGTAAATCACTTATTAAAACTCAAAGAAAAAACCACATAAAAAAACAAAAAACTCGGAGAGACACTTTAATGTGTGTTTCTCTTTACAATTCTCTGAATGGAATCACTTAACCTCAACGATTGTGGTGACTGTTGATCTTCTCCGTTGCCAGGCCCCCCGAATTAAAATTAAAAACTAGGTTTAGTTTAAAAAAAGGAATTTTTATTTGGTTTATGTACATTTCGATGTTAAAACAACGTCATCATTAACTGGGGTTTTTAGTAAGATTCTAACGATGATGTTTTAACATCGAAATGAACATAAACCAAATAAAACTCCTTTTTTAAACTAAACCTAGTGTTTAATTTTAATTATGATTAAATTACTCAGGATTCGCAGGGACTTTGCAGCCAGAAGAGTAGATTAAAAAAATCTTTTAATAAATTTTTATTTGCCGACGTTTCGGTCGCCAATCACGACCTTCATTTTTTTTTTTTTTTTTTTTTTTTTTTTTTTAATAAGATACCTCCGAGCAGCAAGTAAAGGATAACATTTTGTACATATCAAAGTTAAAAAGAAATTGTATTTAATTGCAATGAATATTAAGATACCTAAGATCGTGTATAATTGACAATACTTGCCCTGATGAAGGTCGTGATTGGCGACCGAAACGACGGCAAATAAAAATTAAATAAAAGATTTTTTTATTTAATCTCCTGGCTGCAAAGTCCCTGCGAATCCTGAGTAAATCTCCGCAGCCAAAAAACAATTATTAAATTATTTTAATTTTGAACAAGTATATTAGAAAAATATTAGCCGATGATCTCATCTTTTATATTACATCTTTGTCATTTTTTTTTTTTAGAGATTGAAAATTTATTATTTTTTAATAAAATATAATTAATCAAACCAAAACCTAATTCGTCAAATTTTAAAGTGAAAACCCAAAATGATGTATCTCAAAGAAAGTTGTGGATAAATATTGTCTATTCAAAAATCAAAACAAAACAAATATTAGAAATTAAAAATAGGTAAAAAAAAATTACAGATTAGAAATAGAATATTTAATGAAATTTGACTAATTTCTGACTTTTTGAATTTTGAATGATGCACGAAACAACATTTTGGTTTTTAAGCTTTTTGAGAAAATTCAAATAATCAATAATCCCCGATAGCGATTGTCATTAAATATTATTGGTCTTGTTCTGGCCAATTTTCTTTGACAGCCTCAAGGAAAAATCTTTTCTCTCTCATTCAGTCTTTTGTTTAATAGACCGTAACTAAAGGGCTGTTACTTAAAGGCAAATACCACCGTGACGTCGTTTACATTTTATATCCAGAAAATTGATTCTCTACCCTTCCTTAAAATTTGTTTATGTTTTTTTTTTGACTTTGATAAATTATCTCAAAAAATAATAATAATAATAAATCATAAAAATACCTACATACAGTATATAAAAAATGTAATGTTGTCATAAAAGAAAAAAATTTTAAATTTTGATTCGGAGTATAAAATAATTATAGTACATAGAAAAATTTTTACCTGAACCTTTTTTGCATATTTTGCTATTTGAGATTATTTGCTTATTTATTATTTTATAATGAAATATTATCCACGTGACGAATGAAAAGAAAACAGTTAAAGACTTTATTGCAATTTTTTTAATAGGCTACCTTTAGAAATTCAATTCTAAAGCTATTATTCAAATGCGTTATTATATAATAAACATAATTATAACGAATCCATTGAGATATTCAAAGTTATGCTTAAGCATTTGAATAATAGTCTCAATTGTGATTGACAGATGAGAATTTAATTATTTATACAAATAGAAGTGGTGGCTGTGAAGATCAAATAGAGGGGAAGGAAAGGCATAGACTGCCTCTTCAATTAATTATGCCTATTCTATTCTATATTGTCAATGAGATGAGAGAATAAAAGCAGAGTGACTCAATTCCAAATCCAAATTAGAGCAGAAAATTATAATTATAATTAATAGTAATATAGTGTATAGTTTATTTGGATATTCCTGACTAAAGAACTGGAAACTCTACACCATGGGCGTAGCCAGACATTTTGTTAGGCTGGGAGGCAACCACTCGTTAGAACAAGGGGGATGTTTGCAATTAAAATATACATAGATTTTAATATTATTAATTATTTTCGTTATACAAGCTCATTAAAAAAAAAATTCACAATGAGAAAAATATATATTTGTCCATTGGCCGCCCCCTGACCCCTGTTAGTTACGCCCATTCTCTACACAATAAAATACATACAAGAAATCGGAGTAACTATAAACTAACATATTAATAGAGTGGCCTAACTAGGGTGAGGTGTTTTAATGGTTTAAATGCCCTCAAATTTTATATCTACACTCCGGTATTTGAATTTTATTTATTTTTTAGTTTTATAGAGTTCGTGTTGTTATATTAAATGTGTAGATACGCAAAACCAAAAATCCTAAATAATACGAAAAAAACATGGAAATACAGATTTGTCACTTTGTGATAATGTAAAGAAGGCCAGAGCACGGCCATACCCATATCTCAATTTTTAATTTTTTTGAGATACGTCACTACGTGACTAAGCGACGATATATGAACTTCTCAGAGAAACTAAACTTATTAGCTAATATGAATCTCACATTTAATTGTACATTTAAGGTGACTAAAGAGTCCCATTGAGTCTTTTGAAAAATTAAATAAAAAAAAGCTTAGATGAATAATTATTAAAATTAAATAAAATAAATTTTTCCCCATTTCTTGTTTGCAATCGTTTTTAAACTAACAAGATTAGTTAGTCGGCATGTCTTTTTTTTTTTTTTTTATATTAAACTATGCCTTGACAAATTTCTTCCTATTTATTATAATAAAAAAAAAACAGGTGGGATTAAAAAGAAAAAAAAATTAACGCCTCAAATGTGAATAAAACGGATGCTATTTATAATAGATATTTGTTTAATTTTTTTTTTTCTAAAGTTGTTTTTCCACTTATAAATCATGGGATGGATGAATTATTAAGGTAAGGTAAGTATTGAAGAAAGAGAGGGAAATTAATTGGCTTTCTCTCTCTATGCATCGACCTTGAAGACTTTTCAACCCGGTTAATTATCACCGGCTACTGGAAGTCAGCGATTAACCGGACGCTTCGTTGCCTCCGAGAGAGTGAGTCCACGGGCAATTAACCAACAACAAGACTTATGCAAAGTATCAGGCTAAGATAGCCATCGGGTTCATTAGCGAGTTTAACACAAAAGACTTTAAATTAAGAAGAAGAAAAAAAAAATGTCTCTGAGCAGCAGCAGAAGCATTGCCTGTTGTTGTTGTTGGTGTTGTCGCGCGTGCAACAACACCAACAAAAAAAACCAGTTTGCGTATTTGAATATATATAAACACAAGAGAGGAGAAAGGAAAAAGGATGGATGGTGGCGTGCAAAAGGGTGACAGGACAAAGAACATAGGCGATAACGAGATTCAGCTTGGATGGGTTTCTTGCTTGGTTCAGCTCTCTTTTCTTAAATTATATATTAAATTTCGTGACTTTAATTTTATTAATATCATATCTATTTGTCAAAATTTGGACATTCAAGAGGGGTCAGTGTAAAACAACGCATATCATAACAACTGTCTGTTTGGTTTGGAAGAATAAGAGAAGACTGATACATTCGCCCTTAATTGGAAATTTCTTTAGAGCAGTTGTTCTCACAGAAACCATATGACGCTTGGGGAAGCCTCGAAAGAGCGGGATACCGTCGTGAAGGTTTTAATATCCAAGTCAGACATACACTTTTTTTCTCACCCACAATAATTGTTTGTGGGGATAGTGATTGATAGAGGCGTGTGTGTTTTAAGCGGACTCCAAAAAATATAAAAATATAAATAAATAAATTAAGTAATTATGAAAAACATACAACCAAGTATTTAAATGAATAAATAAAAATTAGGGTCCGACCGAAACAAGATTTTCAACCGAAACCGAATATTCGGCCTCAATCTTAGTTTCGGCCGAAACCGTAACCGAAACTTGTATTTCCTATAAAAAATTCATATCATTTTACCTTTTTTTTTTTTTTGAAATTTTTTCCGCTCTGCGGAAAATTTGTTTCCCCCTCCCGTGAAAATCATTTTACCTTTTTTTTAGGGAGACATTTTTTTCTCCCTCAAATGCAAATCATTTGACCTTTTTTTTTTGCATGCGAGTCTCATCCCATCTTTTCAGACTCAGGTTTCGGCTACTATTTGGCCGAAACCGAAGCTACGGCCGAAACCAGGATTTTTGGCCGAAACAGTTACCGAAACCGAATATTCGGTCAGTTCCTAATAAAAATACTTGGTTGTATGTTTTTTATAATTACTTAATTTCTTATATATAATTTAATAAGAAACAACCCATTGAAAGCTACTTCCTCTCTCGGTGCCCATAAGGATATCGCAAGTCCTATTAATAAATAAAACCAATTGGTATAAATAAATGTAATTGAATAACATTCACGATATATTGTTTTTTTTTTTTATTCTCCTTTTCGGGTTTAGAGGTCATTAGGGTTTTATTGTGCAATATCTTAATTTAAAATATACTAGAGTTCGACCGAAACCGAAGTTCGGCTTCTATTTTAGTTTTGGCCGAAACCGAAACTTATTTTATTATGTTAAATTTCCAAAGAAATCAGGTGTTTTTTTTTTAACTTTTTCTTAGACATCCACTTTAGACAGTTTATTTTGTTAAATAATAAAATAAAATAACCCATTTAAAGTGGCGAAAATATATTTATTTAAATTGTATAAGCACCCGAAGTAAGCCGAACGTGAAGTGAGAATCCACGAGCTTAAGTTTCGGGAGAGCCGAAGTTTTGGCTGGTATTTGGCCGAAACCAGATTATTTGTCTGAAATTAGCGACTGTAACCGAAACTGAAACTTCGGTCGGTTCCTAATTAATACCGGTGGTTATGCGGCGAACGTTCCACACGTTTGTTTTCGGGGCCACAACAACCGAACATATATTGTAATATAAATTACGAATTATATATATAATTATCATAAATGCGACTATAAAGTAATGTTTACAAAGATATAATCAATAATCAAAATAAAAGTAGATACTTCCGGGAGTTCAACCACGGATTTTGCAATGACTATAGTCAAGTATACTTGGCATGCCCTACTACTATCAAAATTATCTTTTGATAAGCTCTAAAAGCAAAAATTGAAGGAAAAAATTTCTAACATAAAATCGAGACTTGTGAAAACCACAAGCAAGAAAATTCAGAGAAAAACAACCGCAAAATAATAATTATTATTAACCTCAAGGAACTTCTAATTTGATTCTTGTTATTATTGTCAACTGCAAATCATAAAGGGCGAAAGGTAAATAGCAATTTATTCTGTTTGTGAAATTAGCATAATTATAATCTTCTTGAATAAATATTTAAAATAGGGAAAACATACCTATGTTTATGTTAATTTTTTTATTTTCGGATTCTCAGACACTGTGATTTCTTTAAATTTAAATTTACTCGATTTTCTTATTGAAAACTCTTGCTAGCTGTGTCATGATGTTTTTTGTTTGTTTGTTAACGTTTGCACCAAATTATTATTTAATTTGTTTATAATTATAAGGAACAAAAGTAAATAGTAATTATAAACTAATTAATCATATTTAAACATTCAGTGGATTATTTAATTAGGAGGGAGAAGACCTACGTATGCGAGCTTCGAATCATTTTTTTGAATAAATAAAACATTTGCAATTTTAATTATGAAAACAAAAACTTTTGTCAATTTGCATTTGTGTTTTTGTTTAATTTAATTAAAATGAATAATAAATTTATTGGTGTGGAAGGATTAGAAAAAAACAATGTTTCAAAGGGTGTAGAAAAAGTGTTGGAAAATTTATTTAACTTGATAAAAAAACCAAAATGTCACATATATTAGTCAATGTGTGTCCAAAAATATTAACTTGTTAGATAAATAATATTTTTTCAATAATTTCATTATCTCTCACAGTAGACGTTTCGGTTATGGTTCATCTTAAGAGCTCCAAATAGCCCTATATACAAAAACGAAACTTCAGCTAAGAAAGAGCAATAGAAAAAATGAAATAATATCTAGCTCTCATTTTTAAAAGATCTTGCTTCAGGTTTTAAGGGGTAGAGGTTCGATTCCCTTCCTAAGCAAAAAAATTTAACATATTAAATAAATTATAAAGGTTTGAAAATTGGTGGAATTAATTATACACTGGTTCATAACTATCAAAGTTATTCAAATCATCGATTTTTAATGGGAGACAATGTGTATATATAATAAAAAAATATCTTTTCGTAATTATTTAATTAAAATAAGTGAATGTTAAATGCATAATTTTTATGTAAATATATGTTTATAGAATTGTTTAATTCATTTGCAACATAACCGGTTTTAATATATAAATATATTTATATTAAAAATGATTAATAAAGAAATTAAATTAGATAAAGAGAAAAAATATCAACTAGCGAACATGGTGGATGAGTACATAAACATCTCACGACGATATTTATTATATAGTATATATTTAAATATTTTATTATTCAAAATAGTAGATAAATAAAAATGAATTCCAACATGTATGGATATTTTTATAAATTGTAGGTACAATTATATTCAACGATTGAACTTTTACATATTTAAGCAGTTTTGTAAAAATCAAGGGTAAATCGGTTAAAATAAAACGAGTGATAAAACCAAAGTTTCCTAAAAGTTAATTTTGGGTGATTAGGCAACAGAAAATGTTTTGTACGAAATGTCATAAACTTTATTTACATCTCATTCAATTTAAATTACTTAAGGCTGCTGCACATGTAACTGCAAACTTGACAAGCATGCATGTGCAATCTTTTTGTACAAACATGCACAACTTCCCTTCAGCACCACACGGCCCAAGCATGCTTGTGCAAGCAACAGCTTATTCCGAAAATTAACCTAAAAATGTCAAACTTATTTACAAATTTATTCGAAGATAACAAGAAATATCAATTAACCACTTGCTTTAAACAGAGACACAATAAATAATAATATTTAATATATATTAAATAAATATCAAATATTAAGTCGTCTATAAAATGGCGGAGAGTTTTGCTTGCACAATCAATCCAATCGAGCATCAAGCGGCTTGGACAATTAAAATGCTTGCGCAAAATTCTCGAAAATAGACGCTAGTTTGCTTGTACAATAAGATTGCACGTGCAAGCTTGCCAAGTTTGCAGTTACGTGTGTAGCCGCTTTTACACTAGTACAAGAGAAATGTTTAGTAAAAAATCTGGTGTGACTGGCGCACAGCACACAACTTTCTCTTACCCTTCGGTAAGAGAAAGTTGCGCACTGTGCTGGTCACACCAGATTTTTTGTGTCGAGATATATTTAGTTTCCGATAGCACCTTAGTTTCAAACTTGCATTTTAAATGTTGACTGCTTCAAATAAACTATGGTTATTTTTCAAAATTTTAATCTCATATTTGGACATTTTATACACAATATAGAATCGTAAATAAATACAAAATTTCATAAGAATTGGAAAAAAAAATTTTAAATGCGTAAAAAGTTCTAAAGGGGACCCCCTTTTGAATCGAAATTAACATACAAATCCCTATAGGAAATTAACATTGTTCCTATGCGAAGATAAGGTGGAAAGGGAATTTAAAAGAGTAGAGAGAGACGATAATGTTTGCAAGTGAGAGAGAGACATATATGTTTTCTTTGAAACAATTAAAGACACAAATAAATTTTAAAAAAATGGGAATTTAAATAATAATTGATTTTTAATCTAATAAAAAGAAAAAGATTTAAATTCCGTTACCATGGCAACCATTTCTATCTTTCCTATGAAGAACAAGAGTAAAGTGGTCTTCAGAAGATTTCAACGGCAAAATGAGAATATACATTTTAAAGAGCATCTAAAAAATAGTTCATTTATGAATTTTAAAAAAATCCTTGGAGGGAATTTTGAGAAAATCGAAAAAAACTGAAAAAGTACATCAGTAAAGTACTAGTACTTTTTGGTCGATTTTGATCAAAAGCTTATTTTGAGATTCTTCAAAGGTACCTAAGTTAAATATAAAATTTCAATCCGGTAGCTCAACTCCTTCATGCTAAAAATCTGTCCACACATACAGACACACGCACACACACACACACACACACACACACACACACACACACACACACACACACACACACACACACACACACACACACACACACACACACACACACACACACACACACACACACACACACACACACACACACACACACACACCCATACACACACACAGACCAATTTGCGGGACCCACTTTTTTGGACTCAGGGGACCTCAAAACATGTATATCCATCAAAATCTCGACATCGAATTTTTGACATGATCGCAATACTTTCTCTCCTATATATTTCATATATAGGCTAAGAGAAAGTAAAAAATAAGTGGAAAGAATTTTTTAAATTTGTTAATTGCATGTATGATGGTCCTAAACATACTCTAAATGGTCTAGGTTTATTCATTTATCATTAATCAATTTGTAAAATTGAAGAATCATTTTTTATTCAAATTTTGCGTTATATTTAAAGAATGGGCCTGGTTTATGGTAAGACTGCTTTTTTTTTTTTAAGGTCTTTTTCGGCATCTAAGGCCATTTAGATAGACCCCATCCCTATTTATTTCAAATGATTTGTAGTCAAATCAAATGAAATAAATTTTTCTCGCTTGGGACGGGAAGCGAACCCGGGACTCCGGTGCGAGAAGCTAATGTCTGACTGCTTATAGCGTAAGAAATCGAAATTGAATGAGATAAAAATAATTTAGATCGAAAGAGTTCTGACATCCCATTATTATTTTTGTATATTTTAACATTTAGTTTTGAATGACTTCTTCAAAGGATTTTTTCCCGTATCATTTAAGAATAAAAAATTAAAATCTTTAATAAACCACTCAATATTCATCAGGGAGGGGGGCCAATTTTAGGGGAGAGGCGATGTCACACTCATGCAAACATTTAGCTATGAATCAAAAAATTTTTAGAAAAAAAATCAATATTTTTTTTTGTTGTAGTCATTGATAGTAAATCATAGCAGGTTAATTTGACAAATCCGTGTTGTTGGAGGGGATTATTTTGACAAGTGACAAGCAAATGGAAAAACCGGCTCTAGAATTGGCATTAATTAATCCCGAAGGACTCACAAGGTCAAATATCCTTTTTTTTTTTTAATGAAAAATTTCAATGATTCTTCATTTTGTTAATGCAAAAATTTATTAGCGGAAACGAATGTGCAAAAAAAAAACACCTTAAAAATGTGAATTTCTATTTGTAATTAATTTTAATGATTATTATAACAAGTTATTTATCCGAACAAAAAATTATCATTTGAGGTTATGTTTAAAAAATAATTAAAAATAAATAAATTTTATTAGTAAAACGATAATAATAAATATGACAATAACATTTAAATAATATAGGCTATTATATTAATTATTTATTTATTAAATTATAATTTTTTTTTTTAAGTGTTTTTTTTTTTAAACACACTTTTTTCCCATTCAGACTCACATTCACACAGTCTTTTAGGCAACTTAGGCCATATAAGAATTTAAACGATAACCGTTATTTATGAATATATATATATATTTTGGGATCCAGGCATTCTTATTTAAGCCATTTGATATCCAAATGACTTAAATAAAATCATCGGACTGCCTGGGATCTGAACCCGCGACCCTTAATATACAAGACAGGCGCGCTACCAACTACGCCAAGCCCGAGGGCTTATAAAAAATTAAATTAATTTGAATTTTATTATTTTTTTCAAGGTCTACATGAATATATATTTTCTTCTTCTAATTGAAAGAAATTAATTATGAAAATTAGTCGTCTTTACGGCCATTTAGAATTTAATTTTCTATTTTCTCTATAGCTATATGTTAAAATATTGATAGAAAGTATCGCATTCATTCCAAAAATTGTTGTGCAGATTTCGAGGGGAATGCACGTTTTGAGTTCCTCTGACGTGAGTCCAAAAAAGTAGACCCTTCAAAATGATCTGTGTGTGTGAGAGAGGAGGGGGGGACGTATATGTCAAGAACAAAAAAGGTCTAGAAGTTTGAATTTTATATTTAGGTTAGGTAACCCCTGTGGGGCGAAAATAAACTTCAATTTTTATAATTCGCTAAAGTCCGTCTGTCTGTCTAACACAATCTCTTTGAATTGGAGTTTTGAAACGAATTTTTTATGCTTAAAGAGAACCTTCTAGGAATTAAAGGAAAATTATTTTTTTCATATGGATTGGCTTCGAATCCAATTGAAATAAATAGAGACGGGGTCTAGATAGCCTTAGATGCCGATAAAGACCTTAAATAAAATAAAAAAAAAAATTCTCTCTAAAGATTGTGATTAAAATTCATAAATTAATTTTATTTTAGATACTCTTTAAAATATATATTGTCATTTTGTCCTTAAAATTGTATGAAGCACACTCTACTCTTGAACTTCATATGAAAGATAGGAGAAATAATTGCCATGGTAACAAAATATAAATAGTAGAAGTTAAATTTTCTCAATAACCTTAACGAAATTCGAAATAGGCTATAAATATTTTTCTAGGTTTATAAATTTTACAAGTTGCATTATAATGAACTGCCCGCAAACCAAATATCGACATATCTTTTATAAAAGAATAATTATATCAATACTTTGAACTTTAAATAAAAATTTTAAATTATTTCGTGTCTTAAAAATTTTATTAAAGTGTGAGCGCACTAAAGTGTTTTGACATGTGCATCCGTCCGTGCTCACGTTTTGACATAAAATCCTCTTTATCGATTTCAATATAATTTCTTCTACCTCATTCCATTCCTAACACATAAACAAAAGAAGCTATAACATAATGTTGTTATTATTCATGGGAAAATTGATTGAAATTAATTGTTCCCGCCCGTTTCATGTTCGAATACTTAGCAATAGAGATTAAAGCCTAATAAAGCAATTCACATTTTGTTTTAATAATGAAATGAGATCGGCTAACATATTTTGACTAAATTAATGAATAACGATTTTATTTATTTAATAATAACGCGGCCTAGATATTTTGAATTTTTTTACGTATAAAATCTGGTGTGAGTGGTCGCACAGTATGTAACTTTCTCTTCGGTAATTTAAAGTTATGTTCTGTGCTTGCCACACCAGATTTTTGAATCTATATTAGTGTTTAAGTGTCGGGCAATACATTAGAATTCAAGAAGTAATATTTAAAATACTTATTAATATTTTGGTACCATGGCAACCAACAAGAGAAAAGCATAAACAATTTTAAGGGTAAAATGAGAATATACATTTTAAAGAGCATCTAAAAAATAATAGATTTATAAATTTTAATTAAAAACGTAAGAGCCAATTTAGAGAAAATCGAAAAAACTGAAAAAGTAGCCCTACTAGTACCCAAGGGCGGATCCAGAGGTGTTTCTCGGGGGGGGGGGGTAATCTGGTGTGACAAGTCGGACAGCACACGATTTTTTCTTAATTTCGGTAATTTAAAGGCTCATTTTATACTTGTTTGCCTGAATATAAATACAAATCAAATTTTTAAGTATTAATTTTTAAAATTTTACATTAAAAATAAATTTTTTTTTCGAAAAAAAGTATTTTTTCAAATCTCGGAGGGAGTAATTACCCCCTTAACCCCCCCCTGTATCCGCCCTTGCTAGTACCCCGCTTTATTTAAAAGCTTATTTTCCCGCCCCAGGATGGAACTTAACTTAAATATAAAATTTCATCCTCGTAGCTCTTCTTGATTTTGAACACAGAGACAGATAGACCATTTTGTGGGATTCCCTTTTTTGATTTGATGGACCCTCGAATGAGTATTTTCATTAAAATCTTGACATCAAATTATTGATATGAATGCAATTCTTTTTTTCTATATATCAACATATATAGGTAAAAGAAAGTAAAAATAATCCATGTCACTCTGGAAAGGAAATATACCCCATTAAAGTCTACTCATTTGTGTCAGTTGTTTGATTTAAGAGATTTTTTGGAAGATATTTCTAATTTTACAAGTATATTATAAATGTTTAGCGTATATTTAGTTCTCTCTTGGAAAGATTATATTTAGAAAATTTTATTTTTATAGAGACAAAAAATTTCACACGAAAATCTTGCTTTTACGAATGCATAAATATATTCAGTTCTTGGTCTTGCTGTGCTCTTCTTCTTCTGGAACCCGTTTGAAAAATCATAAACGTCAAAGAATCTCCTTTAAAGCAACTTTATTTTGAAACGACCTTGATGATCGAGATGGGAATGATTTTTTTCATATACTCTACATTTTGCTATCCGATGACTGAAATAAAACAGACATTTCAGAAAGTGTTTCTTTTAACGCCTTGTAAGGCAGAGTCCGGTTTTTTTTTCTTGCTTTATTTATATGCATTTTCCTTTCCTTTGCTGCTGAGAGATGGACTCCATCCATAGCATAGGCAAGGCAGAGGAGCAAGCAGACCCAGGTAGGTGGGTATTTGCGTGAGACCCTTTGCTTGCCTCTTGGCTCTTAACGACCCTCATCTTCTTCCATCTTCGACCTAGAATCTCTGGGTCCTCTTCCACAAAACAAACATCATTTTCTTTCTAGTAGCTTTGCTAACAAAAACTAATTAATTGCATTCATTCAAGAATAAATTCACCAAATTATTTGTTTAAAAAACATATTTTACATTAGTTTTGAACAAAAACAAAGATATACAAATTTGTTCGTTTATTTAAATGATTTTATTGAATCACTAAACTGGAAGTTGAACTTTGATATTGATTGTATATAGGAGAAATTTAAAATAATAGAGCATAAGTTGAAACTTATGATCTAGTGTTTTTTATTTCTTCCTATATACCTAAAATTTCTACTAGAGTTGATGGCTTAAATATTTATTGAGTGTATTTTCTAAGTTTAATAAGAGGATCTTCCGTAGTTGATAACAATAAAATAAAATAAAGTACTTTTGCATGGGCGTAGCCAGACATCTTGTTAGGGGGGGAAGCAACCCCTCGTTAGGCCGAGAGGGGGGGGAGTTTGCAATTAATATATACATAGATTATTAATTATTTATTTAAATAAAAAATTAAATTAAATTAATTTAGTGGATTGGGGCGTTAAAAAAAAAATTCCTAATGGGAAAAATATATATTTGTTTGTTTGTTTTTAATTTTTAGGCAAGCCAGGGGGGGGGGGGCAATGGCTCCGGATCCAGAGGAGTTTCTCGGGGGGGGGGGGGGGTAACTGGTGTGACTGGTCGCAAGCACACAATTTTTTTTTTTACTTTCGGTAATTTAAAGGTACAGTGAGGGACAAGATTAAGTCCCACCCATGTGTTTTCTACTTGTGATTATTTCATTTTTTTTTAAATATTTTATTTATTTATATATAACTGGGTACAAATTAAATTTGTAATCATTAATTTAAAAAAAATAAAAATTACTTTTTCTCAAATCTCGGGGGGAGGGGGGGGGGGTAATTACCCCTTTGCCCCCTCCACTTGTATCCGCCCTTGTCTCTCTGTAAAATTTAAAATTTATCTGTGGCTCCTGAGACTAATATCATTTTTCACGCTATTTACTTACTTAATTTTATAAGTATTATTTTAATTTTCCTCAAGTGTTAAAAAGTAATGGATTCTATTTTTCTTATAGCATTCAAATTTTCTGCTTATTAATTTTAATGGCTCATACTTATATATATATATTAATTATAGTGAAGAAGAAAAGAAAATCTAATATTAGAGTTAGGAAGAATAAAACCAGCGTTGTCGAACACCTTTACACTTTTATTCAGGCAGACGTTTCGGTAACCATAACGGTTGCCATCTTCAGTGCCAATGGAAGCTACAATTAAAATTTTTTATGATGAGCGTTTAACATTTCTGCATTGAAAATTATATATTATACATTGTAATTAACTTACTTTTTCAAGGTGTCCCTGTCATACATGATAGTCTTATATAGTATAGGTAGCATCAGCCTGGAGCGCTCGGCAAGTAATGAAATAATTTTTGGTTTCGAATTAGAATATTCTACTAGTTGGGCCTCCGCTCCGGCAGATGCCGTCCCATTCACAAAAGAAATTTTTCAAAATAATAAATTAATGCATTTTTTTAAAAATATTTTAACATATGAGGGTTGACATATAAAAAAGGTTATTTTTATAAATAAAATATAAGCATTAGACTTTTTATTTTTATTAATTTACTATTTATATATCTTCAATTTTTCATGCCAGGGTGTTTAAATAACTCGCAGTTACCCCAAGAATGTTAGATAATGCATGTTTAGGCCTTTGGTGTCTATTTGATGGTTAATGGCTCTTCCCCTATTTAGATATATAAAGCACTTTTCCAAAAATTCCTCTTTTTTGCCTATTTTCTTCCCTTATAAGAATTTTCACGTTGTCAAAGTCGTATGCCCAGTTGCACCAACTAGTCTCAGATCTTGACTTGGTCAAGTCCGTCTTGAACTCAAGTCTCAGCTTGAGATTTAAAACGTTGCACCAATGAATCTTCAAATGATCTTACTCAAGCTGCCATTAAGAAAAAAACAACATCTGGCAACCTCGCATTTTTGTTACAAATTAGCCACTAGGCGGCACTGCAGGACAACAAAAAACATTTGCTAACCAAAATCTGACCAAAATAAAAATAAATAAATAAATAATCAGCTTAATCTGTTTTATCAAATTCTGTCAACAAAAAATATTAACAAATTTTAATAAGTGAAGTATTTCTAGGTCCTCCCTCATTGGGGGAATAAAAAAAAAGAGAAAAATTTTCATAATATATTTTTCTAGACAAACTATTGAATGAAATGGTACAAAAAAACACAAACAAATTGTAAGTTAATCTACAGTATTTTTTTTTTTTTTTAATTTAAAATAAATAAATTTACTTACTTTTTGTTTGACGTTTTTCTGCCACTTCAATTCAATCAACTTTTTAAATCTATTATTTTTAATATCTATTTAAAATATTTAATATAATATATTATATTTTTAATAATGGGTTTATTTAATTAATAAACAAATTAATAATTTAATTTAGGCTAATATTTTAATTTAATATATTAATAAATTTAACAGTAAAAATATATTTAATATATTTATTTAAAATCATATTGAATTTTGACAGATATATTTTGAAAATACGAGGTTATGTTCAAAACCTTCTCTGTCAATTATAACATTATGCAAACATCAAAATCTTCACCTCCGATCAGCTCCATCCACACCAATATTCACGTTTTCTATTAATATCTTGAAGTAAAAACCAATTTATAGCGATTAAAAACAGTTTAAACTTTTACACACCGTCTATGCTTCAACAAATTTTATTTCGAATTTTTTATATATAATATAAATATACCTGGTAAATTTTTTAAAAATTCTTGACAGGCAGTATGAAAATATAATTTTTTTTTTTAAATAATAACAATAAGATTGATTAATTAAAAAAAAATATATATATATTTCTAAGGGGGATTATATAGATAGTTGAATAGATAAAATGTCGCAATTCTCCTTTTAGGTTACGAATTCAGGCTGAGAGGGACTTAAGTCGCCAAATTTAACTACTTGAGATGTAAGCTCAAAATCAGGACTTAAGTTCGTATTAAATGTTGGTGCAACACTCTAAGTTCAAATGTAAGATGTAAGACGATCTTGAGACTTGAGATATGTTGGTGCAACTGGGCATTAGTTAATCATATATAACTGGGTACAAATTAAATTTGTAATCATTAATTTAAAAAATAAAAATTACTTTTTCTCAAATCTCGGGGGAGGGGGTAATTACCCTTTTGCCCCTCCACTTGTATCCGCCCTTGTCTCTCTGTAAAATTTAAAATTTATCTGTGGCTCCTGGGAGACTAATATCATTTTTCACGCTATTTACTTACTTAATTTTATAAGTATTATTTAATTTTCCTCAAGTGTTAAAAAGTAATGGATTCTATTTTTCTTATAGCATTCAAATTTTCTGCTTATTAATTTTAATGGCTCATACTTATATATATATATTAATTATAGTGAAGAAGAAAAGAAAAATCTAATATATTTGTCTCTTTAAATGTCAAAGTCAATTGAATGGTTGTCATAGATAAGTCACAGAAATTAGAAATACCACCGTATAAGGTGTTTATTCAATGATTAATGTCAATTGAATAGTATTAAAATTTAATATTATTAATATTATTAATGCCAAAAAAACAGAGAGAGAGATATGAATTGTAATGTAATTGTGAAAAATTTATAGAAGTTAGCCATACGCCTAAATAGCCTCAGTAGCCAAGAGGAAAAATTAAAAAAAAAATTTATTATGTTATGTTTATGTTTCCGCATGACGAATTGGAATGGGTTTTTGTTTCAGTGGAGAAAAATTTATGAAGGTTTTTTTTTTTTTTTTTTTTTTCCGTTTGTGTGTGTTTGTTTCCATTTTGGCTGACATTTGTATCTACCTGAGATTGAAGAGAGAGAGAGAGAGAGAGAGAGTAAGAGAGAGGGCAATAAAAAACATTTGACCCCAACTGATTGATTGATTTTCCCCATCCAAGTAAGATTTATTATCTTTTACAATAAAACAGACAAAAAATGGTGTCTCTGTATTTAAGTACCTATATATTATATAATAAAAAAGTGATTTTTCAAATTCATTAAATATTCCCACCCGGTCCCCCTCAACCCTCCCCCCAGACTTTTTTCCAATACCCCCCTTTTTAAAAGTCTAATTTACCTCCAAAAGGGAAAAAAAAAAAAAAAAAAAAAAAAAAAAATTCCTCAATAATAAGCAGACTTTATTTTTATTTATAAATATTAAGAGCTCTGTTAACCCTAGCAGTCTGCTGATGTAAAATGAAATGAATACACCACACGTGTCATTGTATAGTTTGACTGTAAGTAAAGTTGAGGAGGAACCAAAAAAAACTTCAGAACTTTTAGCAGCCAAATATATTTTATTTAAGTCGTACTTACCCCTTGCCTTGGCCAATCAGCGACACTCGCTTCGCTCAAAAGGTTAACGAATGTGTGTCGCTGATATTGGAATTTCAATTATTCTAGCAAACTAGATCTGAAGATGGTCAAGACAAGCGGCCGAAACGTCAGCCAAGCACGGCTCTAATAAAATATTAACTAGGTAGAGCTTTGTTTGAAAAAGATGGAGTTTTTTCAACCAAGGCTCAAAGACTGTATGTAAGCCAGTCTGCCCGGCTCAAAAGCTTGAAGGTCCTGGTTCGGACTCCAGGAGGCGCAATTTTGCCCAATCATAAACACAAACTTATCTCTCAAATTTAATATCGTAAAAAAAACGATAATAAAATATATTTGCCCCTCAAATTTTGAAGTAAAATAAAATAAATTTGAAATTTAAAGTAATAAATAGCCCGTGACCTCAGAGAAGAGACATTTGCTTCTCATAGCCCCGGGTTCGCTTCCCGTGCCAAGCGAGAAAAAAACTATTTCATTTGAATTGGCTGCCAATCATTTGAAATAAATAGGGATGGGTTCTAAATGGTCTTAGATGCCGAAAAAGTCCTTAAACAAAAAAAAAACTACCACATAGTATCTGGTGCTTAAAATTTGTTCATAAATAAACAATTTTTCTTTCTACTTTAATTGGTGGCCAAAATGGTGATTTGCCGAAGGCCAATTTTCTTTAAAAACTAAACTAAACTAACTTTCTACTTTAAAAATCTATATAGTTTTAAACAATGTTGGGGGGGGAGGGGTTAGACGAAGAACAACAGTCATCAAGATGTAAGTGGTCAAGTACGGATGAATCTTGGTAGGCTACTGCAAGGAATTCGAGTGAATTGAACAATCGACATGAGGAACCCATTGGTGCTGATTTTTCTTAAACAATTAATGAATATTATTACAACGTTAAAATGTTTTCATTAGCCGGAAAGGGGAACAAAATTGAAAAAGTAGTGAGGTGAATGGCTGTATATAATATGTTGCAGGAATAAAAGGTTTAGCAGCTTTTTTTTTTCATTTTTTACTTTTCTCGTACCTTCTCATATATGAAATATATAGAGAGAGAAAGTATTGGTTTCATGTCAAAAATTCGATGTCGAGATTTTGATGGATCTTCACGTTTTGAGGTCCCCTGAATCCAAAAAGTGGTTTTCGCGACATGGTCTGTCTGTCTGTGTGTGTGTGTGTGTGTGTGTGTGTGTGTGTGTGTGTGTGTCTGTGTGTGTGTGTTCAATTTTAAAGCATGAAGGAATTGAGCTAGGAGGCTGAAATTTTATATTTAAGTTAAACACCCCCCGGGACCGACAAAATAAGCTTTTAATCAAAATCGGCCAAAAAGTACTAGTACTTTACTGATGTACTTTTTCAGTTTTTTTCGATTTTCTCAAAATTCGCTCTAACGATTTTGATTAAAAATTCAAAAAATCAATTATTTTTTAGATGCTCTTTCAAATGTATATTCTCGTTTTGCCCTCAAAATTGTTTGAAGCACACTTTACTCTTGTGCTTCATAGGAAAGATAGGAGAAATAAATGGTTGCCATGGTAACCGAATTTAAATCTTTTTCTTTTCTTTTTATTAGATTAAAAATCAATTAATATTTAAACGCCCATTTTTTTTTTCGGAGAAAACATTCTCTCTCTCACAAAACTATCTTCTCTCTTTCTACGCGTTTTAAATTTTTCTACCTTATCTTCGCATTTGGCCAATGTTAATTTCCTATAGGGATTTGTATGTTAATTTCGATTCAAAAGGGGGTCCCCTTTTGGAACTTTTTACACATTTAAAATTTTTTTTTTTCCAATTCTTATGAAATTTTGTATTTATTTACGAATCTATATTGTGTATAAAATGTCCAAATATGAGATTAAAATTTTGAAAATAACCATAGTTTATTTCAAGCAATCAACATTTAAAATGCAAGTTTGAAACTAAGGTGCTATCGGAAACTAAATATATCTCGACACAAAAAAATCTGGTGTGACCAGCACAGTGCACAACTTTCTCTTACCGAAGGGTAAGAGAAAGTTGTGTGCTGTGCGCCAGTCACACCAGATTTTTTAAAAATAAAATAATAAAAAAAAAAAAAAAAAACAGCTGCTGTGGCTTTTATTCTAAAAGTAAAATACCTCCCCCATATTTTACTCTGTTTTTTTTATTTTTTTTTTTATTCTAAAATTCTAAAACCTTCAAAATATTTAATTATAAAATCTTTTCTTCAACTCCCCTAACATTAAATTAAAAAAATATTTCCATTTATAGATTTTTCCAATTCTTTTTTTCCCCTTTTCACTTAGAATAATTTTAGGAAGTTTACAACAACAAAACTGTCAGATAAATTTGGAATTTAGAATGATGTGCTCAAGAGAGAGAGAGAGAGAGTTGAGGGGGTGGGGGGGGGGGAGATGATGACAGATCCAGGGTTGGGTTTACTTGCAAACAAGCCCTAAAGGCCCATTTCCGCTTTCAGATGGAATTCTCTTCAATTATTTTTAGTCAAAAACATTCATACTCAAGGCTTGATTCAAACTTGATTTTGAAGAAAAAAAAAAAAATTCAAATTGAGAAATATAATTTGGATATCATGATTAGAAAACATTGGATATTCAAAATTTGGAAAGCTGTCGGTTTTAAGATTAATTGTAAAGACATGAACAAGAAAAATTGACAAAGAAAAAAGTAAAAGTAAAACAAAATTCTAAAAAAGTCTATTTCTATTTCGGACACATTTTAGCAGTGATTCTGTTCATTTTTACTTGTTGGAAGGTAGACAACCAAAATTATTAATTTGCTTAGTGCTTCTGGAGCTAAAAATCATTTGAGTTGGCTACTTTCAACAACGGGGAAGACAGATAAGAATGCATCTAAAAGTAAGCATTTTGTCTACTTATGAATAGAGACCGGATTTTAAGCAAAATGCTTATTGCTCAATTTTATAAGCAACCATTAGATATTTAATTTCTATACGAATTAGGAAAAACTAAGTGTATTGAGATTGCATTTTTCATGCTTTTTTTGCTTTTTTTTGAGTTTTCATGCTTTTTTTCACTTTCATGCTTATTTGAACTTATTTTACGAATATTTATAATTTTTTTTTTTATTAAAAAACACACTTTTTCCCATTCACACACGCATACACCAGGAACGTATATAAAGGGGGAGGCCCCAAAAAAAAAAAAAAAAAAAAAAAATTCCAAAAACGCCGCAGTGCGAAAAAATATAGCCCTGTAAAAATATTTTTTTCCTTCAGGGTGAAAAAAATTTGGTTCCGCAAAAACAAAATTTTTCGCAGGGCGGGGCGGAATAAATTTAGTTTCTTTAAAAAAAAAATTTGTATACGCCATTGGTATGAGTAAAAATTGCTTATTAGATGCTTTTTTTTTCAACTTTTATGCTTATTTAACAACTTTTTATTCAAGTTTTTTATGCTTTTTTAAGCACTTTTTTTTCCATTTTTTTATGCTTTTTTGTCCGGTCTTTACTTATGAATGTTAGCTATGCTCACGGGCTTGGCGTAGTTGGTAGCGCGCCTGCCTTGTATACCAAGGGTCGAGGGTTCGGATCCCAGGCAGTCCGATGATTTTATTTAAGCCATTTAGATACCAAATGTGAGTATGAATGGGAAAAAAGTGTGAGTTTTTAAAAAAAAAAAATATATATATATATATATTAGCGATGATATTTCCAACTGAAAATAAATGGTTAGAATAAAAATAAAAAATACCAATCTATTCTTTCAAGGTCAAAGGGTTGAAATATGTTAAATCTTGTTAGTTTAGATCCTTGTATATCACATGATATAAAATAACCAAAAAAAATATATATTTTTAAATCCTTAAGAGGTTACATATATACAACCACGCAAGAAGAATCGTAAAACGTTTATTTATTCATTCTATTATTGGTTTACTGCCTTGTGATTTATTCGAACGATAAATTAAGCAGAGCTAAGGCATTAACGACCCAAGTAGTACTTGGCGAGGGAAGGAGGGGCGGACTTTGGATCAAAAGACCAAATAACAATTAAAACATAGTAAGTCATAAAATTAACATGAGTATAATTAGCGTTTTTTTTTTTAATTTCTTGTTGTAGAATTGTGACCTATATGTTGTTGAGATAGGATATTCAGAGAGAAGAGAAGATTTTTACTTTCCAATTAAAATATTTCTCCCACCCATTTGAATCATGTTTTTTTTTTATTTTACTTTTTTTTTTTAATCACAACACCAAGTTGTCTGTTGCATTAAATTAGACCATAAAATAGATATTTTATTATGAAATGTAATGGCATTTACAAAACAAAACAAAAAAAAAAATACATTTATAAAAATGTATTTAACATAATAAAGAAACGAATAACATATTTAAAATTTTGATTTTATCAATGATTGGGAGTTGAAGGGGGGGGGGGGGGGTATATTAATACTCAGACTGTTCGCGTTGAAATTAAGATTACGATTAATTTGCAAAAGAAATATTTTTAAAATAAGTATGAATGGTTGACCAGAGGCTTTTTAATAAACTGGGTACTGAATATATTGATATGCTTGTCTCTTTCATCCCTGAAAAATTTATAAATATTGTTGTTTATACAAAATTCTTGTTATTCAAAAGGTAAAAATCTGGTGTGACTGGCGCACAGCACACAACTTTCTCTTACCTTCGGTAATCGAAATTGTGCACTGTGCTTGTCACACCAGATTTTTTGTGTCGACATGTATTTAGTTCCCGGCAGTAGGGAATATTTGAATTCAGATGTAAAATTTATAAGTATGGGAAAATATTTATATTTTGTTACCATGGCAACCATTTCTCCTATCTTTCCTATGAAGCACAAGAGTAAAGTGTGCTTTAAACAATTTTGTGGGCAAAACGAGAATATACATTTGAAAGAGCATCTAAAAAATAATTGATTTTTGAATTTTAATCAAAATCGTTAGAGCGAATTTTGAGAAAATCGAAAAAAACTGAAAAAGTACATCAGTAAAGTACTAGTACTCTTTGGCCGATTTTGATTAAAAGCTTATTTTTCCGGTCCCGGGGGGTGTTTAACTTAAATATAAAATTTCAGCCTCATAGCTCAATTCCTTCATGCTTAAAATTTGACACCCACCCACCCACCCACCCACCCACCCACACACAGACAGACCATGTCGCGAAAACCACTTTTTTGGATTCAGGGGACCTCAAAACGGAAGATCCATCAAAATCTCGACATCGAATTTTTGACATGAATCCAATACTTTCTCTCTATATATATATTACATATATACATAGGTAAGAGAAAGTAATTAACTACATTAAATAATTTCTTCCCATAAATTTAAAACAATTTGGTTATTAATCAAGTTCCGAAGAATCTTTGCAATTTGGAGATTAAATAAAAAATCTTTTGTTCTTTTATTCGTCAACGTTTTGGTCGTCGATCACGAACTTCATCAGAGCAAATATTGTCAATTATACACAATCTTAGGTATTTTAACGTCTACTGTAATCATTCATATACAATTTGTTTTTAATTTGATATGTACAAATGTACAAAAATTATCATTTACTTACTTACTAGGTGCCTCTGATTCATTGATCATTATCATTATCATTGAATCAGAGACCCCGAGTAAGCAAATTTTTGTACATATCAAATTAAAAAGAAATTGTATATGATTACAGTAGACATTAAAATACCTAAATTGTGTATAATTGAAAATATTTGCCCTGATGAAGATCGTGATCGACGAATGAAACGTTGGCGAATAAAAATTAAATTTTTATTTAGTCTCCTGGCTGCAAAGTTCCTTCGGATCCTGATTAAATCTCCATTAATTAGATTATTAAAATGTCTCAGAGGTTTATTAGATCTAGGGTGCAAATTTCACACAAGTAGAATAAATTTAAAAAAAAAATTATGATTAATAAGTGAAAAATAAAAAATATGATATTTAATATTCCACCATCCACCCCTGAAGCCAATAGGTTAGAGCTAGTGACAATAGTGCTAACCTTTAAAAGCCAAGGGGTATGGGTCAGATCCCTGAATATTTATTCATTAATTTGAAGCCTTTAAATGGGAGTAAAATGTGTAGATGTGGGCCCCTGAGGTTATTTAGCCTAATTAAATGTGTCTATTGAAATTATACAGTATATTCTAGTAAAATTTCTTGAAGGGAAAATTTTAATTAAAATAATTAATTTTAAATTTTACTACAGTATTTTTTTCTTCCCGTTTCCGATTAATGTCTTTGAAATAGTTCTTGCGTTGTTTATACTTAATCCTCGTTCCTTCAAAGTGGAAGAAGGCTTTTGTAATTAAAGTCGAAAACAACAACAGCCCTTTAACATTCCGCGTCACCGGAATACCGAAATCCCACCCTTTATTTATTTATTTTTTTTTTTTGTTCTTCTCCATTAGCGAGAAGGAATTCATTTTAAACAAAACGCAAGAATCTAATAGGAAATGAAGTAAATACGAATGTCTCCATCACCGTTTTTATCTCTCAATCTTTTTTTTTTTTAAGACACCTGCTTGTACGAAATCCCCAAAGGAAATGAATAAAATGATGCGACTAAATGGTAGTTGAAAATTTAAATTGGAAAAAAAAAATTCCAAGTGAAATGAAAACAGATTAATAAAAATAATAATTTCATGAATATTTATGAAAGAACGTTAATTTTTTCCTTCACCTCATTTAAGTTAAACCGTGCGGTGACAAGTGCACTTGCATTCTCCACTAATGTCAAACAAAATTAAATTAAAAAAAAAAAATTGTGGAATTTCAATTAAGACCCGAGGAAATTTTTTTTATCAATTTGTTGAGTTAAATTCTTTAATTTCTTTTTGCTACCTGATTCAATTCAATTTTTAGAGACATTAATATTAACTATCGATTATCATATAAAATTTGATGAGAGTTCTCTTCTGAGTGATATTTGATTATCAAATAATTTAAATAAATGATGGATGTATTCTAAATGGCCTCAGTTTATCAAAAAAATGAATATATTTATAATTCAAGAGACAATTTTCAGTCCTGTACGATAAAATTTATTTAAAACAATATTTATCTAGCCTACCGTTCATAAATTATCTTTATCGTCTAACAAATCTAGATAAAATCATTGCAGGAGATGTCAAAAGATCAAATAAATTCCCTGATTTTTAATAGGATTTAAAAATAACATCAACAATTAAAATTACAATTCACGATTATTAAACTTATAAATAGAAAAACGGGAATTAAAATAACAATCAACTAAAACGCTTTCCATTTATTCATTTATTGTTTTTGGGAGTAAACGTCAAATGATACTTTTTTATTATTAATTAATTAATAATTTTAAAATACAATAATATTTTAATTCGAGGTGAGTGCAAGAATAATTTTAAATATTCTAAAACATAATTAGAATATTTTAGTTGAGGTGAATTCACAAATAAAACTTGTTATTAAATAGAAGAAAGTAAAAAGAGATTGACTTTTATTATTATGTAGATAAGATGCTTTTTCATTAGAATTTTTATTTTTTAAACTTTATTTTAAAACTTTAGAAAGAAAATGAAATAAATGCAAATTTAGCATTGTCAGATGAAAAAGTGTTTATTGACAACAATAAGATGTTTGTTAATTATTCAATTGTAGTTTTGATTAATTATTTGAGTTAAAAATGAATTTATTTTATAACTAACGATAAAAGATGAATGTTTATGTAAAAGTAATGCTGAGAAAGAGAGGCGAATTCTTAGACGTAAATAAATAATCGTGAATCGGGAGACAAAATCGTGCCGGTTGAAAAGCATGGGAGGTTGTTAGAGTGTTATTATTATTTTTTTGTGATACTTATCACAAAGAGAGAGAGAGAAAGACGTTGTGAAGCTCACCTAAGAGTTGCCGGACTTCCATGTGATTTAAGAAAAGATTGAGATTGGCTCGTGCACTCAAGATGAGGCTGGTCCAGAGGACGAGGGCCAGGCGACACCACCTCGCCATGTCACGCCAAATCCGATCATTCGCCGTCAAAACCGGCAAGGAACAAAAAAAAAACAACAATAATAACGAAAAAAAAAAACGAATATATGTTATATAAGCCGGTCACTCACAGACTGAGGCGCCTTGACTCTCGACACGAGATTTTTGTCTGGGTCGCGTGGTGGGGGAAGTGAGCCGGCAACCGAACGGAGCCGAATCCACCCGAACGATCCCGAACGCCCGGCGTTCAACTTGTTTGACAAATACCACATTCACATGTCAAAATATGACCGATTAGTCATTAGTAGCGCTCATTTAAAAAAAATGAATACATGACATTTTTTTTTTTTTTAAATTTAAATTAACATCTTTCTATTGAAGAAGAGGAAAAAAATGAAAGAAATATTTTAACTAGACAAATAGATAAATTCATAAGATGAATGAATGAATGAATATTTGACAAGTGGGGTCGTAATTTATAGTTTTATTTTTGCAAATTTATAATAATATCTAATAATAATAGTTGATTGGCATTCATTTCTTAAAGAATAATTAAATTTATTTTTTATATACAAATTTAAAAATTAAAAACACTAGGCTATATGTTTGTTTTTTTTTTAAATTTATTTAAGGTCTTTTTCGGCATCTAAGGCTATTTAAAAAAACCGTCCCTATTTATTTCAATTGAATTGGCTACCAATTCAATTGAAATAAATTTTCGCATGAGACAGGATGCGAACCTCTGACCGCCCACTATACTATTTGCTAAATATTGAATATAAATTTTAACTCAAACGGAATGCACTTATTTTTTAGTAAAAGTATTAAAAAACATAAATATCTTGTGCATTATAGGGGATGGGGCATTAACCCCCTGGTTAATGCCTTCATACCCCCCTTAAGGAAATGCGAGTCTTCACCGCGAAATTAAATTATTAAAATGCGTAATAATTACCTTTAATAAGACACTGAAGAGGGTGTGCTGGTTGACGGTGAGGCTAGGGTGGGTTGCACTAAATTAATTATTCACTTTAAATCACTTTAAACACAACTTAAAAAAAAGACAGCAGCTCGCCGCCTGCCAGCAGGCCACCACGCGCTCGACTGAACGAGAGACTTGTCTTTCTCTCTTTGTATAGAAATAAAATAGATGAAAATAACAATTCCCTTTTTATTAAAAGTAAAAAAATACCTTTTGCTCTAATCTAACTATATTTAGAGCTGGAAAAAAATGTCAACAAGTGATTTGGAATATTCCAAGGCCTTTCTTAAATAATCAACCCTTCATCCCCCTTAATCAAATAATAATCAACGCTATTTTTTGAATGTTTTCTATTTATTTGGCTTCGATTTAGCTAAAATAAAATTAAAAAACTTTTTTCAAATTTTCAACCCCTTATCCAATCCTAATAAATAAAATAATTAACAATGCTAACGTCTTCGCCGAGCTTCGCGTCTAGTCAGAAAAAAATTAAAACCCTGAAAAACTTCCCGGGATCCGCCTTTGGGTTTTACACAAAGTATAATTTTCTAGAATGAGTCTTACTTAAGGCCAGTGGTTTCCAAACTTTATGTTGCAACGCCTCCCTTAAAAATATTTAATCGTATGACGCCCCCTCCCCCACACATTTTATAAAATAATACAAAAATAAAAATTTTTAATTCTAAAAAATATAAATTTATATAAAAATATTTTTTTTTTTTATTTATTCATATTTATTATTTTAATTAAAAACTCCGTCTCAGAATCTTCTAAATTATTTTATTATTTTATTTATAAAACTAGCAATCATTTGGAAATTGATCTTGGTGGCCAATATTCGCGCCTCCCCTTAGACTAGTCCGCGCCTCACAGTTTGGAAAACACTGGCCTAGGCTATGAATTTAAAAAGATTTATTAAAAATTATTATCATTTTTAACTCTTAATGCATTATCATTTAACAACAATTTTAAGTTGTTAAAAATGTTGATTTTTAATAAATTTCTGAAACTCATAACCAGGGCCGCAGACGGGGGGGGGGGGGGCGGGGGGGCTATATCCCCGGGGCCCGGGCCTTCTGAGGGGCCCGGGCCCTTGCGCTCCAACCCTAAAATTCTAATAAAAAATAATTTTCATGGTTAAAATTTCAATAAAAAAATCATTTTCTTGAAATTTTTTCCCGAGGGGCCCGGCCCTTTAAGCTCGAATCTTAAAATTTCACTAAAAAAATCATTTTCTTGAAATTTTTTTCCTGATGGGCCCGGGCCCTTTAAGCTCGAATCTTAAAATTTCTATTGAAAAAATTCATTTTTGAAAATTTGGCCCGTCAATTCTGTCTGCGGCCCTGCTCATAACTTAGTGTTTTTAATTTTTTTTTTTTTTTTTTTTTTTTGTACTTATTAGAAACATGTTATAAACAGACGCGCTGAATGATGCCCTCCACAGTCAAAGAAATAAAAAAAAAAAACTTAATTTTTTGATTTTTTTATTGTACGTCATACATAATGTTTCAAGTAGAGCAGTGGCGTATTCGGGGGGGGGGGGCCCAGGGGGGCCGGGCCCCCCAAAGCCTTCTCCAAAACAAAAAAATACCTATTGTTTTCCCTAATGATATTTTTTTTTTAAATAAATATTTTATTAACTCTCATAAATTCTAAAATCTAACAAAAAATTTATAAATAATTGAAAAAATCTCTAATATTTACGAATTTTGTATTAAAATTTTTTAATTTAAAAAAAAAATTTTTTTTATTTGTTTTTTATTTATAATTATTATATTATCTAAAAAAAATTTCTCCACTTTAAGTTTCTTGGTGAAGGGGGGGGGGGGGGAGGGGGGTTCATAAAACTTTCGGGCCCCCCCCAAGCGAAAATCCTGGCTACGCTACTGAAGTAGAGACTACTATTGATAATTTATTTAATTATATTTATTATATAAAAATATTTTTCAACAGTTTATAGTATTTATATCTTGTCAATTTGTCAAAATTTGTTAATGCCTTTTTGTTTTTCTCCAAAATTACACTAAGACCCTACTCTAAAAATCAGAATGGCTCTAATTAAGTTGTTGCCGTCCCCTAATCTAAATTAACTTTATAAGGACGTTAATTATAAATAAAAAAAAATTGAAATTTATAGAATTACCAAATAATATTTAGGAAGAAAAAATTAATAAATTCTGAAATTTGCTTTTCAACCACCCTATAAACGAATTAGAGCTAATTGGATAATAATTTATGGAAAAAATGAAAGGGATTTAACCTTTTTTTTACTTTTTTTTTTTACTAAATCCTGTTTTCAAAAAAAATATCCAGAAAAAAAGGAGTCTTATCAAAATAAAATTGTTTTTTTTTACTTTCTCTTACCTATATATATAAGTATATAGGTAATACATGTACTGTAACTATATAGAGAGAGGAAGTATTGGATTCATGTCAAAAATTCGATGTCGAGATTTTGATGGATATACACGTTTTGAGGTCCCCTGAGTTCCAAAAAGAGGTTTTCGCGACATGGTCTGTCTGTGTGTCTTTCTGTGTCTGGTTCAATTTAAAGCATGAAGGAATTGAGCTAGGAGGTTGAATTTTTATATTGAAGTTAGACACCGCCCTAGGGCGTGAAAATAAGCTTTTAATCAAAATCGGCCTAAAAGAACTAGTGTACCAGGTACTTTACTGATGTAGTTTTTCAGTTTTTTTCGATTTTCTCAAAATTCGCTTCAACGATTTTGATTAAAATTCAAAAATCAATTATTTTTTAGATGCTCTTTAAAATGTATATTCTCATTTTGCCATTGAAATCTTCTGAAGACCACTTACTCTTGTACTCTATAGAAAAGATTGGAGAAATGGAACCCATAGCCCTTGGCCTAGAAATTACCTTAGGGTAATGAAAATATGGGGCGTTTCAAAAAAGTAACAACTCTGAAAATTCATATACATTTATTCGGAGAAGCTACAGCGGTGTTTGTACTGTCAATTTGTAGGGAAGCACACCAAAATTTGACTTCTTCACTAGTGCCGAATCGCACTGTCACGAGCACTGCGTTAAAGATGGCTGCCTTCACTGTACCCGAGCGGGCTAGCTGTGTGTTTTGACTTTGATTTAAAGAATCAAAGTCATATCCATATTCAAAGAAGCTACAGAGCTGTTTTAGTGTTGTTTAAAGGTAGACACATTCAGTTTTTTTTTTTTTTTTTTACCTCAAATTAAAGTTGATCTATGTGGCTTCCGTTGGTTATCCTGCACACCCCTCGGTAGTCAAGTTCTTCCCAAACTCTCAAGTTTGAGATAAAAAAAAAAACTTGTATTTTCTTTTAAACAACACTAAAACCAGCTCTTAGAATCTTTGAATAAAATTATATGACTGATTCTTCAAACTAAAACGCACAGCTAGCAGACTCGCGTCCAGTGAAGGCAGTCATCTTTAACGCAGTGCCTGTGACAGTGCGATTCGCCACTAGCGAATTAATCGATTAAAACTTGGAGTGTTTTCCTACAAATTGACACTACATTCACCTCTGTAGGTTCTCTGAATAAATGTAGGCCTATATGAATTTTCAAAGTTGTCCTTTTTGAAATACCTGTAATGCACTAGGTTGCCAAAATATCAGAGACATAACGTGACAAAACATGACTGATATGTTACCTATGTTTTTCTGAATGTCAACGCCATGGAAGTGTGCAGGGGGGCCAGTTGTGGGGGGCCCTCCCCAAGGGCTTTTGTACAGTTTATATACTAGTAGATATATTTTGAAATATTTTATTTAAGAATAATATAAAATTGAAAAAAATCAATCTACGAGTATATAAACTGTAGAAAATTAAACAATTAAATTAAATATCTTTTGGCCCTATTTGTAAGAAAAAAAATTTGCCCCCCCCCCAAGAAAAAGTTTAAAATGGTGCCACTGGTCAACGCCATTATTGCCACTCTTTAAAACTTACGAATAACCAAAATGGACGCTATAAACAAACATAATTGACTCAATTTCTCTTGCAAACTTAGAAATAAAAGAAAAATCGTACTGCCCCTAATATTTTGGCAACCTACTGTATATTTATAAGAAAATGGAGAAAACCCCTTTAATGAGTTAAACAAACAACAACAATGGTCATGTTTTTTGGGTCAACATTTCGGAGTCTAAACGCCATTCAACCCATTCTCACGATTTTTAAACAAATACAACCGAAACGTCAGCTGAATGAGATTAAGAAAAAACAATAGCTGCCCATTTCTCATCGTCTACTCCAAATTTATTATAATATTGTGATGATAAAACGATTTTTTTTATGTTAAAATAGTTTACTTGAAAATTTTATTTTTTTTCAAATTTATTTTCAACAATAGAACCGTGTAAAATTTCAAGCAAAAAAGAAATTTAATCCCCACAATTATTTTTCTCATTTTTGCTTTCCCTCAATAAAATTCTGACACAATAAGTGTCTTAAATATAGGGATATCTTCAAGGATCAAATTCGCATAGAGGTTCTATTGGATTTCAAAAATGGGAGGAATTGTCGATGAAAGGAATTAACAAAATGGCTTTTGTGGCCCGGAAAAAGGTAGAATAGAGAGAGAGACGAGGGGGTATGTATAAAGGAAAAAATTGGGGTGGGAGCTTGCGGTTGCTAGGGTCGAATTGATTGTCCGCAGGCCTCGCTTTTGACTGACACCTGAGGGCTCTTAAATCCGATTTGACGCCTCATTCAACAAAACCGCTTAATTCTTTTTTTATTTAATTCTTGCCTCCAACTTTCAGGATTTCTTTTATTACGTCATGGGAAGACAACAACAATTTAGATGAAAACAGTGGCGCAATCAGGATTTGCCTCTGGGAAGGGGCACTTTTTCTGTTTGGCATTAAGAAGGAACTTTCGCTGGTTTTATGGTTAATAATATTTAAAACATATCCAAAATTTTTTTAAATGAAAAGCAAGAAAGTTTCGAAGGCCAAGAAATTAGGCAATTAATAAAAAATACTAAGTGATATGTATCAAAGTCGATGGTGTTAATTTTAAGAAAATGAAAAAAAAAATCTGGTGTGACCTGCGCACAGCACACAACTTTCTCTTACCTTCGGTAATCGAAAGTTGTGTTCTGTGCTTGTCACACCAGATTTTTTGTGTCGACATGTATTTAGTTCCCGGTAGTAGGGAATATTTGAATTCAGATGTAAAATTTATAAGTATGGGAAAATATTTATATTTTGTTACCATGGCAACCATTTCTCCTATCTTTCCTATGAAGCACAAGAGTAAAGTGTGCTTCAAACAATTTTGAGGGCAAAACGAGAATATACATTTGAAAGAGCATCTAAAAAATAATTGATTTTTGAATTTTAATCAAAATCGTTAGAGCGAATTTTGAGAAAATCGAAAAAAACTGAAAAAGTACATCAGTAAAGTACTAGTAGTCTTTGGGCGATTTTGATTAAAAGCTTATTTTTTCGGTCCCGGGGGTGATTAACTTAAATATAAAATTTCAGCCTCATAGCTCAATTCCTTCATGCTTAAAATTGAACACACACCCACCCACACACCCACCCACCCACCCACCCACAGACAGACCATGTCGCGAAAACCACTTTTTTGGATTCAGGGGACCTCAAAACGTAAAGATCCATCAAAATCTCGACATCGAATTTTTGACATGAATCCAATACTTTCTCTCTATATATATATTACATATATACATAGGTAAGAGAAAGTAAAAATTAAACTAGTGGGTCATTCCATGCCAAATCAACACAATTTTAGAAGAAAATTTTCTTCACCATCTCAGATTTTCTTAAAATTTGGTATACTTATACTAGGTACTAAGACTAAGAAAGATCCCAATTTTTAAATGTCTATTTCCCGCCGTTTCCGATATATGGCCATGTAAAGTTTTCAAAAAGTCGCTAAAAAGTGTAATCGTTGATTTTTTAAATTGTTTAGCTATAAACCGGGTAACAAATATTATATGTAAATTAGTAGTATAAGGGTATTTTACGGCTGGTGGAATTTGTATCAGGAATGAAAGTTGGAAGAAAACGCAGCCAAAATTTCTTCTTTAAAAATATATTTCAACAGCTAACGTTTCGGCTTTGGTCAAAGCCATCCTCGGAGCTGCTGTTGGTCTTCATATATACATATATTTTGCATTGTATCCGGTATTAAAATTAATTTAGGATATAACATCAGGGAAAAAAGTTTTCAGTTCAAGATCAACTTTTTCCTTCTTCTATCACCAATACAATATATTTATTTGTTTTGTGCCTAATGTGATAATTGACTCAGAGCAGTACAATACATTTTATGTAAAAACAAGCGTATCATAATTTGTTTTTTTAATGAACCTATTCATTATAAGTCAAGGCCTCATTTAAAAATTTCCAATCGTACTAACTTTTTAAAAGAATATTTTCAATGTAAAAATTATGTACCTTTTTATAAAACATTGAATAAAAAATTACTTGAGTATTAAAGGTAGATTGTCAAAATTAGGTAATAAAGTGAAAAATCAGCATATCTTTTACCAATGAACCCATTAAGACCCCACATTTATCTTTTAATATATGATTCAGAACAGGGCTAACTAAGTATTTGTACAAATATTTTGAGAATTTTAAATTATGTACTTTTTGTAAAAAAATGAAATCGAAATATATTTTTGGATTTTGAAAATAATTTTTTCATTAAGGCCCTTGCCATGTATGTCATTCGAAAGAGCATTTAAAATGCTACAAAATGACACCTCTCCCAGCTCTCTAGCTCAATTAGGACAGCTTCCAGAGCAATTTTAAAAATCAACGATTACACTTTTTTCGCGACTTTTTGAAAAATTTACATAGCCATATATCGGAAACGGCGGGAGATAAACATTTAAAAATTGGGATTTTTCTTAGACTTAGTACCTAGTATAAGTATACCAAATTTTAAGAAAATCTGAGATGGTGAGGAAAAATGGGTGTGTTGAGTTGACATGGAATGGATCTATAGTAGGAATATAATATCAAAATAAGTTTGAATAACTCCTCTGGAAGGATGTCTATCCCGCCGAAGGCCAAAAAAAATCCCAGGGAATAAATTAAATTTCAAATGCAAATAAAAAAAAAAAAATCTTCGTTAAAAATAAATTTTATTACAAACCCCGCCTCTCGATTATTTATAATATTTCTTTAACTCTTTGATTTTTCAATTAAATTTGACTTGTCTATCAATTCTCATTAATCATCAATTTGGAAGTATAAAAAATTTTCTCTTAAGCTATAGTTATGTAATTATTTAAAGTATAAATTTGCATCAAATATAAATTATAATCGAGAGAGTATAGTCGAGTAAACATGATAATTATCATGATTTGTTTGTACAAGTAAAGTTTAAACAATGGAAGAGCAAAAAAAAAAGAAAGAATGAGCGGGGGGGGGCGGAAAGGAAAGGAGCAATCATCTTTGAGAGAGAGAAAGAGAGGCTCTTGGCGTTTTTGATGAACGACCCATAGCCGACCGGTCGACAGCCTATCCACTCACCAAGTCTCTCTTATTTATGAAATTTATTTAAAAAAATATCACCTCCCTTCAAACATATAAATGATGATGTGATAAGAAAGACCAATTTGCATTTTCACACTACATACAGAGTTGTATAAAATAACAATTAGGCTGAACGCACACCAATTGAGCAAAAACGTTTTTGACTAAAACAATGCTTTTCTATGTGTCAACCTACACAGAGGAGGCAAAAAACAATTGATCATGATTCGATATCATTGAACAAAATGTTTTGCCATTGAGCGTTTTGCTCGATCGGTGTGCGTTGGCATTGGACAAAATGTTCTGCCATTGAGAAAAAAATGCCAACGCACACCGATTAGGCAAAAATACTCAATGGCAAAACATTTGTCTTATCGGCGTGCTTTGGCATTCAGCAAAACATTTTGCTCTTGGACAAAATGTTTTGTCAAGAGCGTTTGCTCAATTGGTGTGCGTTGGCATTGGACAAAATGTTCTGCCATTGAGAAAAAATGCCAACGCACACCGATTAGGCAAAAATGCTCAATGGCAAAATATTTTGCCTAATCGGTGTGCGTTGGCATTGAGCAAAACATTTTGCTCTTGGGCAAAACGTTTTGTTAAGAGCGTTTTGCTCAATTCGTGTGTGGTCAGCCTTAGTCAAAATACAGTATGTAGTTTATCTACATATAGGTCTATGTATATAATTTTTGTATAAATTTGTATTAATATAAAGTCAGACCAACCGAGAAGTAAGCAGGATGAGAACGCGGACTCAAATCTGACCAACTACAAGCACACGAACCGACCGATACATAGATTTTACCTTCTATTTCCTATATATAGAAAGTATTGGATTTATGTTAAAAATTCGATGTCAAGATTTTGAAAGTCCAAAATTGAGCTACGGAGATAAAATTTTATATTTAAGTTAGGCATCGGTCTGAGGCGTGAAAATAAGTTTTTGAACAAAATCACCCAAAGAGTACTTATACTTCACTAATGTATTTTTTCAGTTATTTTCGTTTTTCTAAAAATTCGCTCCAAAGAACATGAATAAAATTCATAAATCAATTATTTTTTAGATCCTCTTTAAAATGTGTATTCTCATTTTACCCTTGAAATCTTATGAAGACCACTTTACTCTTGAACTTTATAGGGAAGATAGGAGAAAATGATTGCCATAGTAACAAAATATAAATATTTTCCCATACTTATAAATTTTACATGTCCCGGGTTTGGCGTAGTAGGTAGCGTGCCTACCTCCTATACCAAACGTCGCGGGTTCGGACCCAGGCAGTTCGATGATTTTATTTAAGCCATTTGGATACCAGATGGCTTAAATAGAAATGCCTGAACCCCCAATAGATATATTCAATACAACGGTTATCGGAAAAGTATTATATGGCCTGAGTTGCCGAAAAGACTGTGTGAATGTGTGTGTGAGTGTGAGTGTGAATGAGAATAAAGTGTGAGTGTTTAAAAAAAAAGATTTTATTTTTAAAATGAAAAAATGTATAATTTTATGAAATAAATGAAATAAAACGAGGGGGGATGTCAGGGGGGGGGGCAATGTACCTTTGCCCCCCCTCCCAGTTTCGGCGCCTATGTATAGGACAAATATATGATATAGGTAATTTCTTATTTATTTAAAATCAAATTGACAGCAAGGATCATTTTATTCAGTTTTTAAATATCTAATTTATTATAATTAGGTCAACTACACGTAAAATGCCTCGAAAGCAAAAAGCCCTTTAGATCCGACTTTGAGCTTTTCAGACTTTGACATTCTCTTGCAAGTGTTTACTTCTTTTATTTTTAATTGCTTATTTTTTTTAACTTTACCATGCAAAAATTAAAGCAACTAAACTCATATCTTGAGATGTTTATCAACTTCTAACTCTTATAAATTGCCTCTGGCTAGTTTGCATTAATTAAATAATTAGGATTATTAAATTATAAAAGAGAGATTGTTTTCATAATGGTAAAATGAAATTTAAAAGATAAGAAAAATTATTCCAAATATTCCATGCAAAATAATAATTATTATTATTATCAGCCCAGGCTAATTACTTTTTAAATAATTTATTTGCATAGATGTTATATTTAAACACAACTTGACTAACTGGCTAATATACATATAATCACTTCATTTTTTTTTCGAATGACAACTAAATAATAATTAAAAGTAGGCCTACTAGGGTATATCTTTATAAACAGGTTTTGAAACTTTCAATTGAAATAATTAAAAAAAAAAATTATAATATAAAATTAATTTGTTCAATATATTTTGATGGAGGCATTCTCAGGATCTACAGTCTCTCCAAGGCTTATCCCTTGTATCAGATTCCCGCCACCCAATAATATCAACAAAATTATCACAATCTAGAGAAATTTACCCCCTCTACTTTTAACTTTATTTTTTCTCTACCCTTTATTAATTGATTTTTCGTTTTCCACAAGTTAAGTATGTTTTAAAATCAAAATATTTTTTTTTTTTTTATTTCATTTACGGTAAGGTCTTTTTCGGCATTGAAGGCCGTTTAGAACCCGTCTCTATTTATTTCAATTCGATTTCAATTGAAAAAATCTGGTGTGACTGGTCGCACAGCACACAACTTTCTCTTACCCTTGTGTTGTGTACTGTACTTGTCACACCAGAATTTTTGTGTTGAGATATATTTAGGTTCCGACAGTAGGATACATTTGAATTCAAGATGTAAAATTTATAAACAGAAAAATATTTATATTTTGTTACCATGGCATCCATTTCAATTTTTTCTATGAAGTTCAAGAGTAAAGTGATCTTCAGAAGATTTAAATGGCAAAATGAGAATATACATTTTAAAGAGCATCTAAAAAATAATTGATTTTTGAATTTTAAAAAAATCGTTGAAGCAAATTTTGAGAAAATCGAAAAAAACTAAAAAAGTGCATCAGTAAAGTACTAGTAGGCCTACATTTTGGCCGATTTTGCTTAAAGGCTTATTTTCTCGCCTCAGGAGGACCCAACTTAAATCATAGATCTTTTTCTTCTTGTTTTAAATTCATAACAAATACACAGACAGAATATTATTTTTTAGATTCAGGAACCTCAAAACATGATCCATCAAAATCAAAAGAATTTTTGACATGAATGCAATACTTTCTCTCCCTCTATTGAATATTAACATCAGAGGCGTCATTTGGGACGGAGGGGGGGGGTTCGACCTCACCAAGGACTCTGATTTTTTAAATTTTATATTATTCTAAATAAAATCTTTCAAAATATATCAACGGGAGGAAAAAACTAAAAAATTAATTAAATTTTGAGCAAATACCTATTTGTAAGTAAATTTTAAGAAAACAAAGTTTACCCCCCACCCCTCCAAGAAAGTTGAAATAACGTCTCTGATTAACATATATAGATAGGAGAAAGTAAAAATCAAAATCAAAATAATCAATAAAAAAAGCGATCTTGAAAAAAATTTTATCCCCTCCGAAAATGCAAGAAATCACTTGTAGACATATTATTATTTCTTTAAAAAATAAGCCATTTAATCAGCCATAATTATTTAATTAATATCTTGAAAAAATTTTCTTATTAAGATAGAATTTTTTTTGTTTCGTTATTCGATTATCCCAGCTGTTCAAACAAGGTCCTTTTTTTATTTTCATAATTATATATTTGTGTTCTTTGGAATTTATAATATTTTTTTTTTATTCACCTTCGATATAATCCAACATCTTTTTGTATAACATTATAGTAAAACAAATAATAAAGAAAAAGAGTTTATCTTTTATCCTAATATTGTTTTATTTTTTCCTTTAAAGTAATAATGTTTTTTTTTCTTTTTTCTTTTTGGCTTCTTTTACTCTTTTTATTATGATGTAAAATAATTTACATAATTTAAAATAAACAATCGGTGGAACGAGGGTCCCGCCTCCTCGTTTGCAGGCCCCCCGGGGCCCCCCAAGATAACTACATGTCTTCTCTCTCCAGCTGGGTTGGTTCCAGGACAAGCCTTTGCCTGGACATGGAGGCTGCTTGTCCCAGTCACGACCCAAACATTACCTACCATTCCTCTTTCTCTATCTTTATATACACAGTATGATAAATACTTGGTATTAATTTTTTTTTTTAATATTTGCATAGAGAATTTCAAATTTCAACTAAATAATCGCCATCCGGATTTAGTTAGTATGTTGGTTGACACAATACGAATTTTCGTTTAAACGAAATGAAATAAAATATTTAAAAAAATCTGGTGTGACTGGCGCACAGCACACAACTTTCTCTTACCTTCGGTAATCGAAAGTTGTGTACTGTGCTTGTCACACCAGATTTTTTGTGTCGACATATATTTAGTTCCCGACAGTACGGGACATTTGAATTCAGATGTAAAATTTATAAGTATGGGAAAATATTTATATTTTGTTACCATGGCAACCATTTCTCCTATCTTCCCTATGAAATACAAGAGTAAAGTGGTCTTCAGAAGATTTCAATCGCAAAATGAGAATATACATTTTAAAGAGCATCTAAAAAATAATTGATTTTTGAATTTAAAAAAAAATCGTTGGAGCAAATTTTGAGAAAATCGAAAAAAACTGAAAAAGTACATCAGTAAAGTACTAGTAATCTTTGGCCGATTTTGATTAAAAGCTTATTTTTCCGGTCCCGGGGGGTGTTTAAGTTAAATATAGAATTTCAACCTCGTAGCTCAATTCCTTCATGCTTAAAATTGAACACAGACACACACACACACCCACCCACCCACCCACAGACAGACCATGTCGCGAAAACCACTTTTTTGGATTCAGGGGATCTCAAAACGTGAAGATCCATCAAAATCTCGACATCGAATTTTTGACATGAATCCAATACTTTCTCTCTCTATATATATTACATATATACATAGGTAAGAGAAAGTAAAAAAATCTAATTAAAATAAACTAGTCCCAGAGGGAGAATAAATAAAAAATAAATAATGTTGAGTTTGCGAGGATGCGGTCAAAGAGATTTGGACACATGAAACACAAATTCTAAGTTGAGACGTTTTGGTGAAAATTTTATTTTAGCATCTTCAGTCGTTTAGGCTAGGCTAATAATAATTTTTTTAAATAATTTTACAAAATGTTTACATATAAAAATTAATTAATTTTACGTGTCTTTACCTATAATGTTCATGCTTATATCGAATACAAACAGGTGCCATGACTTTTTATAAAAAACAACTTGGCCAAATGGCACATGTTTATATTCATAAAATTATTTAAAAAATTATCTTTCAATCATGCAGCCTAAACGACTGAAGATGGCAAAATAAAATTTTCTCCGAAACGTCTCAACTTGGAATTGGTGTCCAAACCTCCTTGGCTGCAATTTTGATTAAAATTAAAAAATGATTATTACTTTCTCTTAACTCTATATATATGTTAATATATAGAGAGAGAAAGTATTGGATTCATGTCAAAAATTCGATGTCGAGATTTTGATGGATCTTCACGTTTTGAGGTCCCCTGAATCCAAAAAAGTGGTTTTCGCGACATGGTCTGTCTGTGTGTCTGTGTGTGTGTGTGTGTGTGTGTGTGTCTGTGAACAAAATATCTCAAGAAAAGAAAGAGCTAGGATGTTAAAATTTTATATTCAAGTTAGGCACCCCCATGGGACGTGACACGAAGCTTTTGAACAAAATCGACCAAAGAGTACTAGTACTTTACTGATGCACTTTTTCAGTTTTTTTTTCGATTTTCTCAAAATTTGCTCCAACGATTTTTTTTAAAATTCAAAAATCAATTATTTTTTAGATTCTCAATAAAATGTATATTCTCATTTTGTCATTGAAATATTCTGAAGACCACTTTACTCCTGTACTACATAGAAAAGATAGGAGAAATGGTTGCCATGGTAACAAAATATAAATATTTTCCCATACTTATAAATTGTACATCTTGAAAATCGAATGTACCGTACTGTCGGAAACTAAATACATGTCGACACAAAAAATCTGGTGAGACAAGCACAGAACACAACTTTCGATTACCGAAGGTAAGAGAAAGTTGTGTGCTGTGCGCCAGTCACACCAGATTTTTTTTTAGATGCTTTTTAAAATGTATATTCTCATTTTGCTCTCAAAATTGTTTGGAAGACCACTTTACTCTTGTACGAGAATAAAAAGTGCGTTTAAAAAAAAAAATCTGGTGTGACTGGTCACACCAGATTTTTTGTGTCGACATATATTTAGTTTCCGACAGTGCGGTACATTCGAATTTCAAGATGTACAATTTTAGAAACTCTAATAGATGTTCTCTTTTGCAGGTTTTGCGGATGTGTGTATGGGTATCCAAAGCAATTGGAATCCAGAGCTGAGCTGAAGCAGCATAAGTTGAGTGCAATTGCACTCTTTAAGGAGCTTCGAGTGATCTTTAACCCCCTGTCATTTTTACTTTCTCTTACCTCATATATATATGTAATATATATATAGAGAGAGAAAGTATTGGATTCATGTCAAAAATTCGATGTCGAGATTTTGATGGATCTTCACGTTTTGAGGTCCCCTGAATCCAAAAAAGTGGTTTTCGCGACATGGTCTGTCTGTGTGTGTGTGTGTGTGGTTGTCTGTGTGTCCTGTGTGTGTGTCTGTGAACAAAATATCTCAAGAACGAAAAGAGCTAGGAAGTTGAAATTTTATATTTAAGTTAGGCACCCCCATGGGACGTGACACGAAGCTTTTGAACAAAATCGACCAAAGAGTACTAGTACTTTACTGATGCACTTTTTCAGTTTTTTTTCGATTTTCTCTAAATTTGCTCCAACGATTTTTTTTTAAATTCAAAAATCAATTATTTTTTAGATTCTCTATAAAAGGTATATTCTCATTTTGTGATTGAAATCTTCTGAAGACCACTTTACTCTTGTACTCCATAGAAAAAATAGGAGAAATGGTTGCCATGGTATCAAAATATAAATATTTTCCCATACTTATAAATTGTACATCTTGAATTCAATTGTACCCTACTGTCGGAAACTAAATACATGTCGACACAAAAAATCTGGTGTGACAAGCACAGTACACAACTTTCGATTACCGAAGGTAAGAGAAAGTTGTGTGCTGTGCGCCAGTCACACCAGATTTTTTCTAAATAGTAATATCAATAATAGATAGGAAAGTAGCGTACAGACAGAACCACGAAATTAAACTCCTGTTAAGAAAACAGTTTCGTTTTACTAAGATAAATCCATCCTCAGTCCAATATTCGAGAGTATGAACTCGAATGACAGAGCATTGAGTAAAATAGTTAATCAAAAAACATTAATCAAAACAATTTTGTATCTCTAACTTGGGGAATTGTATAAAAGGCTGATAGGCATTGCATTGTATTTTTTACAAACAATTTATGTATGACACACTAAATGACAACTCCATTCCCCCCCCCCCCAAGGGCTCTGATTTTTATACAATTTTATATTATTCTCAAAATACAATACATCTACGAGTATAGAAACTGTGCAAAATTAAACAATTAATTAAATTAAATATCTTTTGGATAAATCCATTTTGGGTCGCTTTATAAGTAACATCCAAGAAAAAAAATTTGCTCCTCCCCCTCCAAGAAAAATTTGAAATGACGCCACAGTTTGTAAACTCAATATTAACCGAGATACGGCCATGAGTCAATTGGGCTGCCTAACTAGTAGGCGTCTTTCAAAAGGGTTAGGGCGCAAAACATTATGTTCTCCATGGAAGTTATATTCATAATACAATGACTAAGGAGGCCGCAGTCGGGCTTAACCTCTAGCTAAGCTAAAAATGTGATAACCACAACCCGAATTGCAACTAGATAAAGTCATACCACAAGACAAAGTATGATCAAATTTTTTTTTTTTTTTGGAATGGGTGCCTAAGGTCCGAAGACCTATAATGACCAGTGGCCACATGCAGTCAGGAAGAAAATAAAAACAAAAGGAGTAGTATAAAAGGGGAACTCAACTGCGGGAACTGAGAAGATGCCTGTTGAGGTTAGACTTGAAAGTCTGAAGATTGTAGGTTTTGGGGAAGATAGACGCAGGGAGCTTGTTCTAATCACGGGAGGTCATGGGGACAAAGGAAGATTGGAATTGACTAGTTCTGTTAGACGTGATCTGAACAGCATAGGGATGCTGGGACGATGCCTCCCTTGTGTTCCGTGAATATGTTGCATTGGGTGCATTGTGGCATTCTTGCACTCACTCTACCTATTTCGTTTGCTATCAATGTTTTTGATATTTTATTACCAGATAGGAAAGCCTTGCGTCATTTTTGGCACTTACTATCTTGTTGTTGTCACCCTCTCTCTTTAGTTGAAATTCCAACTCGTTTTCATGAAAGAAAGAAATCTAAATATTATTTTAGTTAAATTATCATAACTATCCATTAGTTTTAACGATGTTTTTTTTTCTCCCTTTAAATTAATAAATATTTAGTTTTTTCCTATGTTTTTTTCTCTTTTGAAATTGAAATGCCAAAACAAGATTCCGAAACGCATACATCTTCTTATTTAAAATTAAATTTCTAAATCCATATGATGTTGGTATGTAACAAACGTCTCTCCCATAAATTCACTTCTAATTTATTTATTTATTTAAACTCCCTTCTATATATATTATTATAATTAAATTCCTCTCACACTTTACATTACGCCTACTTCTACTGAAAACATATTTATGAATTTTTCACACATAAAAAGTGTTTCTCTATAATTTATATTTTATTTATATAAATGGGAGGGGGGGGGGGGGAGAGAGAAAACGATATTAATATCAAGATTTGCGTAAGCAATTTCCATTTTAAATTATAATAAACAAGTTAGATACCTTTTGTTAAATAATTTATATATTCAGATGTAATATATGAGTTTATTAAGCTTGTCAGTTATCTTATAATCTCTTCTTACGTTCTTCTTTTGGAACTGCAAAATTTAATTGGTATCTGTTAACAGGGATAATAAATAACGCATCTAATTAAAATTTAATTGAATCCCCAAGTTAATTAATATTTCTTGTGTTCAAATACGCTTTCATCTCTTTTTTTTATATTAAATCCAACAAAAAAAAAAAAAAATTAATTCTAGACCCCAACCTTTTGGAAATTCTTCTTTTTCTCATTGCTTGGTTAATAACCACGTTGAAAGGAGCTGCTTTTGAGTAAACGGCTTGAAAGTCATTTTTTTTTTTTTAATCTTGTAATCATCTTTATTTCTAAAATTAAGAAAATAGTCAATTATTTGTAAAAAAGTAAACAAGCCAAACGAGAAGGCGCGATGATGTATTATTTGAGATCGACAAGAGTGATAAACACTGGCGGATCCTGATTTTGCTAAAAATGAAGAAGATGATATTAACTTCTGATAACATTTGATCTTTTTTTTTGTTGTTTCATAGGACCATTGGCGTAGCGAGGGGGGTCCTCCCACCCCCCAAGGGCAAGGGGGCTCATCATGCCCCGGGCGCTACTCACAAAGGGGCGCCAAATGGTCCGCAAAACAAAAAATTGCTAGATAATTTTAATTTTAATTATAATTGATTTCTGGAAAATATATTTTAAATTTAGTGCCCGTGTAATATAATAATTTTGTATATTTTACATATAATATTATATGGTTTTCGAATGGGGGCGCTAAAAAGGTATTGTGCCCCGGGCGCGTGTTAAGCTCGCTACGCCACTGCTTAGGACTTGGGCGATTTTACAAGCATAAGATGAATTGCAGCACCTAAGAGGGTCGGGATTTGCCGGTATTCCATATTACCCTCCCTTCCTCTAATTTTTATCGCTATTTTTTATATTCAATG
>JAKCPI010010958.1:0-41596 GCA_023213315.1 Euborellia annulipes | reverse complement strand
ATTATTTGTAAAAAATTATAATTATAAATACAACTGAACGCATACAAATGAGTTTTTATTACGTATTATAAAAAAATCAATATCAAGGACTATACTATTAAAATAAAGAAAAAAGATACCACGGTTAAGTTAAAAATCCATTAGCAGAAACCAACACCTGAATGGGTTTCTTCAAATGGATTTTTCCAACTTATTATGGTGCATCTTTATGAAAAAGTAATTATCTTTTTCTTTATTTTAATAGTATAGTCCTTGATATTGATTTTTTTTTTTTTTAGAATAAAAAAAAAATTCACACTTTTTTCTCATTCACACTCACACTACACACACATATTCACACACAGTAGCTTAAGCCTATCCAGGTGTGGGCGAAGGGGGGCACTCGCCCCCTCCGCCCAAGGCGAATCAAGCTTTTGACGCCCCTCACACATCCCCTTTTTCCCAAAATCTCCGGCTTTTTTTTTTGTAATTTCATAATAAATTCATTTTATATCACAAAAACGGAGAAAAATTACAAAAAAAGCTCGAAAGAGATTCAAATACTAAAAAAAAAAAAGGTCGAACGAAAAACGGCGCCCCAGTTGAGCTTCTCCCCCATGCAGGGGAGCCCCGGACCTTGGGGGCCCGGTCAAGTGTATCAGAAAAATTTATATATATATATATATATATATATATATATATATTTTCTTTTAAAATCTCGAATAAAATTTTTGTAAAACATATTTGTAAAGAAAATTCAATTAGCAATTTCGTTTTAGGGTCCCCTAGATCTCTGGGTCCTGTGCGGGTGCACCTGTTGCACCTGCCTAGTTATGGACCTGCTTGTTATGCATAAAGGAACCAAGCGGCATTATGATCGAAATCGCCATCTTGTAGAGAAAAAGATCTACCTCTTTATGTAAATCACAACATTATTACTCTGTGCACTTTTTTTTGTATAAAACAAGAAAAAAGTCTTTGCCATTGGTTTTGTGTACAATTAAGTAAATGAAATGTCCCTTATCTCAGATTTAGTTTAATGGCACTTGGTTCCTTCGTGCTTAACATAATCTAATTTAGTATCATTGGTAAAAGTCGGTAAATTAAAATAATTAAAAAATTGATAAATGTTTAAATAAATCTGAAGAAGATAAAAACAAGCTATTTGTGAGTAGAATATGTATAAAAATGTAGAAAATAAAAAGTGTAAATTAATGTAAATAATAATAGCAAAAACATTTTTATATTAAACTATACAACTGATTGCAAAATGCATATAAATTAAACTATTATTATGTAATTAAATAAAATCAGTTGTGACTGAAAGCATAGCTCCTTTGGTAAGTTGAAAGTTGTGTTCTGTGCTTGTCACACCAGATTTTTTGTGACTACATATATTTATAATAGTTTCCGGCAGTAAGCCTAAGGCATTAGAATTCAAGATGTAAAATTTATAAACAGAAAAAAAATTATATTTCCTTCACAGATTCCTTAATTCTCATGCAGTCGTCACGAAATTTTTTCAAATGGCCATTTCAAATTAACATTTACACTTTGGACAATATAACTTTAAATTATTTTTTTTTTTCTATACATTCTCTTTATTCCCAAACAAGTCAAAATAGATAAATATTTAATAGGATTTTTTTTTTAATTTAGGACTCATCTCTCTTCTATTTAATAAATGTTTTTCTTTATTCTTCAGAAACCCAGTCTTGACGGCGGTCCAGCTTTTTCTTCATCTAAGCTTTTTAACGGCGACCTATCTTCTTACAAATATTAAGGTATATTATTAGTAAATACTTTTTCCTAATTTTAATTAGTCTAATTTTAAGTAATGAAGTAGGATAAACACTTTTTTTTTCGTTTTGATGAAATCCTCGCTCTTTGTTTGTCCGCCTACTGAAGTGAAGGATAATATGGGGGTGTGTTAGATTATTTGCGCCCTTTTTTTCCTTCGCCAAATGTTTATCTAAAATCCTTCAATTATGATAATAATCTCATCATAGTAACAAACAAGAAGACGTTCAAAACAATATGTGAAAGTAAACATTTTTTTCTATCATTTCATCGAACCTTTCCTACCCCCAGCCTGTGATCAGAAATTAAAGGATTTATTTATTTATTTAAAACTGTTTTTATTTTATTTTCCCGTACTATTGTATTTAATAGAAGGGAAAGTATTATTAATGTATGATTTATTCATTTTTTTTTTTTTTCTGAGAGAACTTTTTCAAACCTTCTCTCTAGGGACCCTCGGGTCTTGGTGTAGTGGTTAGTGGTCAGCGTGCTGCAGGCATTTGTACCAAGGATCGCGTGTTCGCATCCAGTCCCATATGACAAAAATTTATTTAAATTCTATTGGACACCAATCAATTTAATTAAAAAATGGCCTAAATGGTCTAAATGGCCTTCGATGCCGAAAAAGACCTTAAAATGAAAAAAAAAACCTCTCTGTATTTTGCTCTGATTGATTAATCCGCGTAATTTAGCGTTAGTGAATTTTAGATTTGACATTTAAGATTTGATGCATCAGAGATCAATTTAGGGAAGATGGGACGATTTTTACTTTTTATTTTAGAAAACGATCTTACTAGTGTGTGTTTTTTTTTTTTTATTGATATATAAAATTTTTGATAATGAACAATTCTCAATTTTGATTAAAATAAAAAAAAAAAAAAAAAAAAAAATCGCGACTCTTTACCAGGGAAATGAATTTGAATTTATTTGAACTAGTCAAATTTTGTACTAGTTAACACGAATGTGTTTATTAAAGTTTTTGTGGTTTGTATTATTATTAGACATTTATTATTGGAGTTTTTAATTATAGACCACATTTTGTTTATAAATTATTTATTAAAAATATAAATACTGTATAACGTTTCGACTGCTTATTCTGCAGTCGTTTTTAAGTACTGTGCACTTGCTCAGAACTGAGTCAGTTCACTTGATTCGGAACAAGTACACAGTACTTGAAAACGACTGCAAAATAAACAGCCGAAACGTACACTATTTATATTTTTACTTTCTCGTACCCTATATATGAAATATATAGGAGAGAAAGTATTGCGATCATGTCAAAAATTCGATGTCGAGATTTTGATGGATATACATGTTTTGAGGTCCCCTGAGTCCAAAAAAGTGGGTCCCGCAAATTGGTCTGTGTGTGTGTGTGTGTGTCTGTGTGTCTGTATGTGTGGAACCATTTTTTTAGCATGAAGGAGTTGAGCTACCGGGTTGAAATTTTATATTTAACTTAAGTACCTTTGAAGAATCTCAAAATAAGCTTTTGAACAAAATCGGCCAAAAAGTACTAGTACTTTACTGATGTACTTTTTCAGTTTTTTTCGATTTTCTCAAAATTCCCTCCAAGGATTTTTTTTAAAATTCAAAAAATCAATTATTTTTTAGATGCTCTTTAAAATGTATATTCTCATTTTGCCGTTGAAATCTTCTGAAGACCACTTTACTCTTGTTCTTCATAGGAAAGATAGAAATGGTTGCCATGGTAACGGAATTTAAATCTTTTTCTTTTTATTAGATTAAAAATCAATTATTATTTAAATTCCCATTTTTTTTTAAATTTATTTGTGTCTTTAATTGTTTCAAAGAAAACATATATGTCTCTCTCTCACTTGCAAACATTATCGCCTGTCTCTACTCTTTTTAAATTCCCTTTCCACCTTATCTTCGCATAGAAACAATGTTAATTTCCTATAGGGATTTGTATGTTAATTTCGATTCAAAAGGGGGTCCCCTTTGGAACTTTTTACGCATTTAAAATTTTTTTTTTCCAATTCTTATGAAATTTTGTATTTATTTACGATTCTATATTGTGTATAAAATGTCCAAATATGAGATTAAAATTTTGAAAAATAACCATAGTTTATTTCAAGCAGTCAACATTTAAAATGCAAGTTTGAAACTAAGGTGCTATGGGAAACTAAATATATCTCGACACAAAAAATCTGGTGTGACCAGCACAGTGCGCAACTTTCTCTTACCGAAGGGTAAGAGAAAGTTGTGTGCTGTGCGCCAGTCACACCAGATTTTTTAATAAATGATTAATACAAAACGTGGTCTATAATTTGTATATACTATTTGATCTCTTATGTCTCCATTACTATCTCATAAAATCTTTTATTTAAAATAGTCTTATATCTAGTCAAAAAAGCAATTTAAAGATCTCTTCTTGCGTTTGATGGTCGACTTTATTAATTAATCTTTTTTATTGTTCGAAAATCTAACTATTTATCAGTTTTTTTCTTGTTAAAATTTTTTATTGTTATTTTTTTGCAATTTTCTTGTTTTCTGAGGAATGGGTAGACCGCTCCTAAATACGCCAGTTTACTAGTCTACAATATATGAAAAGAAAATATTAATATTTCATATAAAATACAATATCTTTTGACCTTGCCCTTATATTAAAAAAAAAGTTATCATGATGAATGTAAGAATGGCTTAGCTGAGATTAAAGCTTAAAGGGTTTTTGTATCTTCAGGCGTTTTCATTTTCTAGGTTTGCACATCCATATTTTGCGCTATTCTTTTGTCTGTGATTTTATTGTATATAGGTGATTATTCTTTGTTAGAAATTATTCGAAAAATGAATATAAAAAAATCTGGTGTGACTGGTTACACAGCACACAACTTTCTCTTACCTTCAGTAATCGTTGTGTTCTATACTTGTCACACCAGATTTTTTTGTGTCGAGATATATTTAGTTTCCGACAGAACGGTACATTTGAATTTAAGATATAAAATTTATAAACATGGGAAGAAATCATGGCAACCATTACTCTTATCTTTTCTATGAAGTACAAGAGTAAAGTGTGCGTCCAACAATTTTGAGAGCCTAATGAGAATATACATTTAAAAGAGCGTCTAAAAAATAATTGATTTTTGAATTTTAATCAAAATCGTTGAAGCGAATTTGAGAAAATCGAAAAAAAAAACCGAAAAAGTGCATCAGTAAAGTACTAGTACTTTTTGGCCGATTTTGTTCAAAAGCTTATTTTCACGCCCTAGGTGGGCGTCTAACTTAAATATAAAATTTCAACCTCCTAGCTCAATTCCTTCATGCTTTAAATTGAACATTCACACACATACAGACAGACTAAACCACTTTTTTGGATTCAGGGGTCCTCAAAACGTGTATATCCATTAAAATCTCGACATCGAATTTTTGACATGAATCCAATACTTTCTCTCTTTATATAGGCTATTAACATATATAGAGGTAAGAGAAAGTAAAAATAGAATCAATCAGATAATCAAGTCTATTCTCTTAGCAAAATCATTAACTTTTAACATTTGAAATCAGCGTTAATTCATTTTAACACCTCCTTGCCTCAAATTGCTATTCAGTAAGCCAAAACTTTAACCCCAAAGCGTTATCATTTAGTCAATAGTGTTAAAAATTAATGTCATGTCTAGGTGGTGCCTTTAATATTTTAACGCCGGATTTGCAAAATCACTTCTTTAACCTAAAAAGTATGGTTGTGATTAGCTTTTACATAAAAGCAACATGTTAGCATCGCTGTTAAAAGAGAGAATAGCATTTTTTCGTATGGATCGTTAACACCTGCGGCTGTTACACCTCGGGCGCCTTAACGTCGCGGTTAAGACTTGGTTTATAGTATAGAATTTTTTAACGCTGATGTTATTACTTTACTTTCTAGCACCATATTATGATAGTGTATTTTAAAGTCTGTTTTTAGAGAATAGACCTGAATAAGGGGGGTTTATAAATATGAGAGAAAGAGAGTGAGAGGGGGCATAGTCCCACACCTGACCCATATTAGGGTTATATATTCAATGGCACGCTCCTCTGAGATTCCATTAGCCTCTCTCTCTTTTTCACTCTTGTTCTATATATATGGAAAAATACCAGAGACAAATTCTGAGTGAAAAACACGCCAGGAATTCCAAACACTAAATTAAGCCAATAGGGAGAAAAAGAGAGACAAACGACCGAGTGAAAGAGAGAAAATTGCGGAAAAAAGGAATTAAAACAAATTATATACAGTAATAACATAAACGAATATAACAAATAAAAAAAAAAAAAAAAAACGTGTTGATGTAAAACGAAACTTTTCATTATACTAATGAAAACAAAATAGGGGTTGAAATTTTATATTTTCGTCTAATAATATCAAACTTTTTGTAGAGCCTCATTGTTTTCTGATTTATTAATTAATGAATTATAGGTCTATAATTTTTTTTTTTTTTTTGTCTTTTATCGAAAACCTTCGGTAATTAAAAGTTCTGTTTTGTGCTTAACACACCAGCTTTTTGGTGTTAAGATGTCAAATGTATAAGTATGGGAAAATATTTATATTTTGTTACCATGGCTACTATCCTATCTTTCCTATGAAGTACAAGAGTGTGCTAACCTCATATACCAAACGTCGCGGGTTCGGACCCCAGGCAGTCCGATGATTTTATTTAAGCCAATTGGATACCAAATGGCTTAAATAAGAATGCCTGGACCCCATATATGTATATTTATTAATAACGGATATCGTAAAAAGTCTTATATGGCCTCAGTTGCCGAAAAGACTGTATGAATGTGTGTGTGAGTGTGAGTGTGAATGAGAAAAAGTGTGAATGTTTTTTATAAAAAAAAAAAAAAAGTACAAGAGTAAAGTGGTCTTCAGAAGATTTCAATGGCAAAATGAGAATATACATTTTAAAGAGCATCTAAAAAATATGTTGATTTATGAATTTAAAAAAAAATCGTTGGAGTGAATTTTGAGAAAATGGAAAAAACTGAAAAACTACATCAGTAAAGTACTAGTACTTTTTGCCCAATTTTGATTAAAAGTTTATTTTCACGCTCCGGTGAGGTGTCTAACTTAAATATAAAATTTCAACCTCCTAGCTCAATTCCTTCATGCTTAAAATTGAACACACACCCACACAGACAGAGTCGGGAAAACCACTTTTTTGGATTCAGATGACCTCAAAACGTGTATATCCATCAAAATCTCGACATCGAATTTTTAACATGAAACCAATACTTTCTCTCTCTATATATTAACATATAGAGGTAAGAGAAAGTAAAAAATTATTGACATTTTATTTGACATCTTTCCTGTTCAAATTCAATTCAGACATTCGTAATCTAGAGGAATGACAAATTTGTGGGTTTAGGATATCTTATTCTCTCAGCTGTTTACTATATACGTTCATACATACTGGACTATTTAGTATTTAATTACACACATTTGATATGGATTAAAAACAAATATGGTAGAAAAGTCTTGTTCCTACTTTAATAATAGTCAAAATTTTGGTTCAGCCTCAGATCATTACTTATTTGGAATAGAAACAATTTCTTCGGGATTATTGAATAAGAATTTTGCTATTACTCTCCCTTTGTAAAATCACTAAATAAATGAAATATACGATTCATATTCTCAAGTATTCACCTTGCGTGTTAAATCTTAATTAAATTTTTTTTGACAGAGATATAGTATAGATTAAAGTTTTTGGATTTCTCCAATGAGCAATCAGCTATATTTTATTTATTATTAATTAATGTGCCAGAGCCAACGTTTCGGTCGTATATAGAACCATCTTCAGGGCAAAACCATTGTTAATATATTGATCCTCCATTGGTCATATTGACAACTCACTCACTCACTCTCTATCCATAATACATTCACTCTATCGAATTTAGTCATTGGATTTATTATTATATATTTTTCGTGCACTTACACCTCGGTAAATAAACGGGATCCCGATAGGAATTTCAAATAAATAAAAAAAAAAAATTATATTCATGTGCTGATTCAGGCGAGATTTATATCAATTAAATTATATATTTTATATTTATATGTCTATCATTTGACTGAACCCTAATCATGAAAATGGTCGCATAGAAGACCGAAACGTCACTATAGGTTGTGTAAAATAATGAAAAAATAAACATAGCTGCTGTGCTCTTTATTCTATTTAGTAAATGCATTTTAAAATTAGAATTAAATTTTTGATCATCTATTATGGCAGTTGAATGAAATTTGTTTGAGTTGTTAACACACTGACCCTCCACCGACAAGGACTTTCAGCGTGTAGAGTGGAAGGGGGGCAGCCGACCTTTTTTACTAAGGTCGCTTTAGTCATTAAATTATTGTTTATACACGAAATGGATAGCCAAAAATAGATGAATAAAAGAATTTGATTTCAACATCAAAAAATTAATTAGCAATTATCAACAATGAGTACAATATTTAAATAAATAAATTATATTTAATTTTGCAAATAAACTCAAACAAAATGAATATTTAATATACTCTACTGTATTAATAGAAAAAATTCAAAAAGTAAACAAAATTGGCTTGATATTAAGTTTAATATAAATTCGAAAATAAAGTTTTAGAAATAATGAAAAAGTTTTGAGTACATAAACATAAAGTACATAAAGTTATTATTAATTATTTATTTATACATGTGTTGTTGAAATACCCAGGGGCGGATTTAGGCATTTGCCGCTTCTAGGCAGTGGAGTCTTGCTCCCCTCCCCTTTCCTTCAAAACTTCAACCCTAACACCCTAAAATGCCGGTGGACGTCTGCTTACCTACTAGTAACATTATATCTTTCCAATCTATTAAAAAAAAAAAAAAATTAAAAATATTATAAATAAGCAGTTTTTTTATCAAATTTTGCCGCACCAGGCGCGCGCCTAGTCCCTCTCTTCGGAAATACGTCCCTGGAAATACAAGATAAAATTTTAGTCTGTATCTTCAGACTGGTATTTTTATCTTGTAAAAATTAAATTCCTATTACTAAAATTCATATAAGTATTTTAGTTTTCACACTTATTGTTATTAATAATTAAAAATACTTGTTTTTGAGAAAACTATGATTTATTTTTATAATAGCCCCCTCGGGCTTGGTGTTTGCGTGTTGGCCTTGTATAACAAGCGTCACGGGTTCGGATCCCAGGCAGTCCGATGATTTTATATAAGCCATTTGGATACCTATAAAAAAAATAAGGTATAACTTCATTATCTCTAGCGATCTACATTCTGAACTGAAATCATAACCAAGCCTTCATATCAAAACTCCAGCATTCTCTTTTGTGATGTGACGGCCAGCTTAGTTATGATTTCAATTCAGAATATAGATTGCTAGATGTAAGTAGTTTTGTCATTGTGTCTTAATTTGTTCTTGAAGAAGGCCACGAAATGAGTAACCGAAACATTGTATCTTTTAAAAATAAACCAGTTTATTCGAAAAGAAGTATTTTGATTGTAGTATTGGATTCATGTCAAAACTCCGATGTCGAGATTTTAATGGAAATGCATGTTTTGAGTTCCCCTGAGATCTGTTTGTGTGTTACATCTGGAAATATGAAATTTTGACTTGAGGCAGATTTATACGCTAAGAGAAATAGTAACGATGTGATTGACAAAATGGCTTCAATAAATCGAAAGAGTGGAGTACTGTTTACACGCTAGGATAAATCGTCATATTCCTTTGTCGACAGTTTTTTTTTTCGATGCAATGGCAAATGCAAACTGAGTGAAATCATTACAATTTGCAGAAATCGATGCCGTCCGGCATCAACCATCCAATTCCAATAAATTGCTACAATGTCCTATCTATTTATACTCAACGATAATTCGAAACACTTCGATCGTTACTATAAATTACTAGCATTTCTCCTAGCTTACCTTTAGACCACTCCGGTTTGAATCAATTGTTAATTATTAATTAATTGATAAATTTTGATTTTATGTGTATCATTTGGGGAAGAAAAGAGCAGTTTTTAAAAGGTTTTAGAATTCATTACTAATTCATATTTAAAATCAAAAAAATGAGACAAAACTTTAATATCAAATAAAAACAAATGTCTTATTTTTACTTTTTCTTACCTATATATGAATATATATAGGCTATAGAGAGAGGAAGTATTTCATGTCAAAAATTCGATGTCGAGATTTTGATGTATATACTCGTTTTGAGGTCCCCTGAATCAATTTCGCGACATGGTCTGTCTGTGTGTGTGTGTGTGTGTCTGGTATGGTCTATATGTGTGTCCGTCTGTGTTTGCGTTCAATTTAAACATGAAGGAATTGAGCTAGAAGGCTGAAATTTTATATTTAAGTTAGGCACCCATCTGAGGCATAAAAATAAGCTTTTAATCAAAAATCAAAATTCGCTCTAACGATTTTGATTAAAATTCAAAAATCAATTATTTTTTAGATTTTCTTTAAAATGTATATTCTCATTTTGCCATTGAAATCTTCTGAAGACCACTTTACTCTTGTACTTCATAGAAAGATAGAAGAAATGGTTGCCATGGTAACAAAATATAAATTTGTTCCCATTTTACATCTTGAAAGTTTTTTTTTTTTTTTTTTTTTTTTTTAAACACTCACTTTTTTCTCATTCACTCTCATATTCACACACACATTCACACAGTCTTTTCGGCAACTTAGGCCATTTAAGACTTTGACGATAACCGTTATATTAATAATATATTTATTTGGGGTCCATTTTGGTATCCAAAAGGCTTAAATAAAATCATCGGACTATCTTGAAAGTTCAAGGGCTAGAGGCGTAGAGGCGGACAGAATGAGAAGATATTGATATATTTGTAGATCCTGTACTGTCACGGCCCAAAATTTAGGAAGCTGTCTGTATACTTGTTACATTCGGGCAATAAAACATTTTTAAATTAATTTTTTTTTAAATCACAGTAATTTTTTGAATCTGTAGGGGGCAGCGGCCTCTCCTTCCCCTTACTAGTTGTATTCGATATTTATAAAGTCTATTGTTCTAAGTATTTAAAATACACAAATATTTCTTAGCCACATTTTGCCTATTATTTAATAATCATTCTGCTTTTAGTAGCCTACTATTCTATAAATAATCCTCACTAAACATCAAATTTTTAATATTCATAGTTATGGTCAATTTGTTTGTTTCGTTAACCTATAAAACCGATTTCCTTGATTTTTCGTCTCATTGAAACTATTAAAATTATTTTCGCCTCGAGGTTGGATCCTTATAGCAATATAAATATTTAATTTTTTCACACCTCTCTCATCTCACTGACCTTCTTTTTAGCACACTTGCAGATAAAAACTGGATTATTTTGCTTCTCTTATTATGCGAGAGTCCTTCTTCCTTATTTAATTATATATTTATATCTTGAAATTCTTTAACCTATATTTAAACTTAATAAATATTAATAGGCTATATTATAAGGAACAAAATACACCGATATCACTTTCTTTGAAGAGACTCTTGAAATTTTATCTTAGCTTTTTAAAAAAAAAAAAAAAGTTTATTATTTTCCTTTTAAGAAATTAGTTTTTTAGAGGTGCCCTTCACAGAAGTTTTACTATTGTCACATTTTTTTTTTATCAGTAGAAATTTATTCAAAGCCTATTTTATCGTCTTCTCTTTTCCAGTTAGGTTTGTAACCTAAATGACTAGCTAATGCATTTATTTTTATTATGCTTATTTGAAATTCCTATCGGATCCCTGTTTATTTACCCGAGGTGCTATCGTGCACGGAGACACACACCTCAAACTCAACCGGCCTCTGGCCGTAGCCATCTACCAGCACCCCCATGAAGTTACTTTATTTCCTATCTCTAACTCCTCCTTCTACGTTCGTTTCTAGCTAGTGAACTAATCTTTATTTCTGATGTTGATATTTTCTAAAAGATATTAGCGTTTGACATTGAACCTAAACTGTGATAATTCAAATAATTAAAATATACAGAGTGTATATCTATTATTAAAGTTTTTAGATTTCATTATTATTTAATTTTATGTTTGATAAATGAAAATTCATACGTCAATTTAATTACTTTTTAAATTGGATTAAACTTTGACAGATGTTTATTGATTTTAAATTTGTAACAAATTATTCGGATGTATTCTTTTCACTTTTCATTGGAAAAATACAAATTTTTAGGCTAGGGTTTTGATTCGCTACTATTGGAAACGAAATATGTCGAAACACTAAAATATCTAATAGGACAGTATATCATACAACTTTCGATTAACAAAAGTAAAAGAAAATGTTGTGCTATGCGGTAATTACACCAGGTTTTTTTTTGTTTATTCGGCATTTTACAAAAACCCTTTTTGTAGATATTATTGCATAACTTTGCAGGAAATATATATAAATTGAAACTGGGATAAACAGAATATTATTAATATTTGAGTCGTGTGGGTGGCAAAAACAAGACGAATTTGACTAAAATAAGATATTGCAAAATTCATATTTAATAGAGGTTTCAATTAGATTCTTGTAATTACATGTATATGTGTAATGAATATAAACAGAAATTATTTATTTTGACTGAATAAAAAAAGTTAATAAAATACTTTATAAAAATCTTGACATTTTCCTCCCCTCCGTATTATGCTCTTTTTAATAACGACATAAATATTCATTTCATATACTGATTAATTTTATTTGTAAAATTATTTTTTTTTATCTATTATATTAATGTATATTTGAATAAATATTTTACTTATTAAAACGATATAAAAATATTCATAGATAAAAAAGAGATAAAATTCAAATAGATTATTTAAGCAATTGAATTTGAATAGGTTTTCAATTTAATAATTTGAATTAATATAAAAATAAAAATAAACTTAGCAAGAGAGATGGCAAGAGCCAGTGTTATTGACATTTTGGAAACATATCACACACCCACATATAAAGACATTCTGTCGAGGCACACATCACAGAGCTGGAGCAGACATGTCCATCGCCATTAATTAATCCTCACTCGAAAAAAAAAACATCTCCCTTCTCTCTTTCTCTCGATTCTTAGTTAACTATCCATACGAATTTTATCACACTCAACAAATGGGATTTCATATTTTAGACGCAAAACTATTCCGATTATTTATGAAAATGGCTAGGACTACGACTATTTGAATAAATAATGACGAAATATCGAAAGGTATTTTTATGTTTTGAAGAAATAATGGGACTGCTATACATTGGCGTATCCAGGATGGGGCAGTTGCCCCTCTTCCAAACGAATTAAGGATACAAAAAAAATATAGACTATATATATGAAAATACAAAATTGAAAATTCCCCGCCTCTTCTGAGAGCATAAAAACTACGAAAGACGCCATTCTCTTTGTCCAGTTAGGATGTGGCATTTAATAAAATAATAAAATTGATATTAGAAAAGTCCCCCCCCCCTCGTCTGTTTTGAGCTGAATACGCCCATGCTGTTATATTTAAACAATAGATGAAAGGCACAGACACCCAGGTAATCGGTCTCTACGAAATAAAAGGAAACAGTTTGGTCTTTAATTAGATAAGGCCGCCTTCAGTCCATTGTTGAGCTGAAAATATTGTACAGAGCTAAGTAAACAGTTTCGGGCTCATTTAATTTTTTTTTTTTTTTTTTTTTTTTTAAACAAAAACATTCACACTCTTTTCTCATTCACACTCACATTCACACAGTCTTTTCGGCAACTTAGGCCATATAAGACTTTAACGATAACCGTTATTTATGAATTTATCTATATTAGGGTCCAGGCATTCTTATTTAAGCCATTTGGTATCCAAATGGCTTAAATAAAATCATCGGACTGACTCATCTAATTTAAGCCGAAACTGTTTCCTTAACATAGAGTTTTATTTCGTAGAGATTGATTATTTGGCTGCCTGCTCTTTTCATCTATGGGTCGTTTTGATAACTTACCTACCCCAACATTAAAATAGCCTCCCTATGGGGAAATACATGGTGTTTGTCCTTCAGCATTAAAATAGCTGAAGGACAAACACCATGTATTTCCCCATAGGGAGGCTATTTTAATGTTGGGGTAGGTAAGTTATCAAAACGACCCATTGTTGAAAAATATATATATATATTTTTTAAATTTTATTTGGCACGAAAAAGGCTTAAAAATGGACGCTTTTTGGAATCTCACTGTATTTTTTTTTTTTTAATTATTAAATAGGGTTCGTTCACATATTACGTCACGACTTTTTTGACGATATTCCAGTCCCCCCCCTGCCCCTGTCCCAGTTAGTCAAATACAAACAAACCCCCTCCTCTTTCGAAAATTTATAAGTATGAATATAAATATTTATATTTTGTTACCATGGCAACCATTTCTCCTATCCTTTCTATGAAGTACAAGAGTAAAGTGGTCTTCAGAATATTTCAATGGCAAAATGAGAATATACATTTTAAAGAGCATCTAAAAAATAATTGATTTTTGAATTTTATTCAAAATCGTTAGAGCGAATTTTGAGAAAATCGAAAAAAAAACTGAAAAATTACATCAGTAAAATACTAGTACTCTTTGACCGATTTTGATTAAAAGCGTATGGCCAAAGTACTAGTACTTTACTGATGTACTTTTTCAGTTTTTTTCGATTTTCTCAAAATTCGCTCTAACGATTTTGATTAAAATTCAAAAATCAATTATTTTTTAGATGCTCTTTCAAATGTATATTCTCGTTTTGCCCTCAAAATTGTTTGAAGCACACTTTACTCTTGTGCTTCATAGGGAAGATAGGAGAAATGGTTGCCATGGTTACAAAATACAAATATTTTCCCATACTTATAAATTTTACATCTGAATTCAAATATTCCCTACTGCCGGGAACTAAATACATGTCGACACAAAAAATCTGGTGTGACAAGCACAGTACACAACTTTCGATTACCGAAGGTAAGAGAAAGTTGTGTGCTGTGCCCCAGTCACACCAGATTTTTTGAATTCAGGGGACCTCAAAACGTGAAGATCCATAAAAATCTCGACATCGAATTTTTGACATGAATCCAATACTTTCTCTCTATGTATATATTACATATATACATAGGTAAGAGTTTTATTAAAAACAAATATTATATTATCAATATACTGTATTTCATTTAAACTTGAAAAAATATTTTCCTAATTCAAATCACTATTTTCCAATATTTATCTTTTTCTTTTTAATATATATAAAAATATATACGTAGATATATATATTTTTTTTCATTAAAAATAATTCAAAGAGAAAGGAACCATTTTGAACATCTTTAATTTAATTATATTTAATGTTCTTTTTGATTTCTTTCTTTCATAAATAATTTTATTAGATTTTATTTTTTTTAATATTTCATCTTGAAGAGAAATATACGTCTTTGTACACGTGACTGTTGGCAAGTTAATTAACAATTTTAATTACAATAATGTTTTTATTCAATGGAATATGAATTTTATCAGTCACGATGTGACCTCGAAATTTAATTGATCATCCTTATTTATAAAAACAAAAAAAAAAAAAAATTGTCTCAGTTTCCTTAAAGTTGAAAAATATTAAGGAAGCCGCCAGTGTTCTGTAAGCAAGTGGGGCTTGGTTGTCTTCAACCGGGAAAAGATCAAGTGAGACAACCAAATTTGGTAAAAAAAGATTTATTTTCGTCTTAGTTAGTAGTAAACATGTAACCGGTGTCAATTTCATAATCGGGACGTGGAGAACATAGCTAACAGGTGATTAGAAATACAATTTAAAGAGAGAGCAATTAATAAAGACAGAATAATAGTTCACGTGGGACCTTCAGAGACCATCAACACGTGATTGGGATGTCAAGGCCGGGGGATCCCCTTACAGCTGGGGCTGTTACCTCAAAATTTATTTTATATATTATTATTATAAAATAATAATCAATAGCAGAAAAATTGATATTAAAAATAGAATCTCATTATTTATTTTTAATCAAAATATAAATGCAAATGAATATTATAAATTTATATATAGATACAATTCTATATTATTTATTGGATCGTGAATTTAAATTTATGTCTTTGATCGGATGAAGTGCCTAATAGAAAACCGTCCGTCCAAAAATATTTTTTAATCTAAATCTTGCTAGAATAGTGAAATTGACAATAAAATATTGAGAATTTTATTTCTCTTTCTGAAAATCTAATAAATTTATCCAAAAGAAACCTAGACCTTTATTTAGGCTGATGATACACCAATTGAGCTAAAACGTTTTCGGACAAAACGCTTTGTCTAAGAGCAAAACGTTTTGCTCAATGTCAACGCACACCAATTGAGCAAAACATTTTGTTCAATGTTGTCGAATCATGCTTATTTCTGTTTTGCCTCCTCGGTGTACGTTGACCCATAGAAAAGCATTGTTTTAGGCACGTTTTGTCCGAAAACGTTTTTGCTCTGATAATGTGCGTTCAGCCCTAAGGTCTTTTTCGGCTTTTATAATGAAGGAAATTTATTTTTTCCTCCCCTTCTTAAATTCGAGACAAATGTCGTAATTGCTACTTTTTTTTTATTCCACTTTGCGGAACCTGAGACCATGTGAGCCGTGAAAATAAGCTTTTGAGCAAAATCGTTCAAAAACTTTACTGATGTATTTTTTCAGTTTTTTTTCGATTCTCTCAAAATTCGCTCTATCGATTTTGATTAAAATTCAAAAAACAATTATTTTTTAGTTACTCTTTAAATTGCATATTGACGTCAAAATTGTTTCGAGCACACTTTACTCTTGTACTTGATAGGAAAGATAAGAGAAATGATGGAAGAACAAATTTATAGTCCTAAGAAAATACAAAATTTGAATTAACCGACCAGAAAGAAGGTGCTTAAAAAAGACTTCTAGACAATTTTTTTTTTTAATTTGTCTAGATCTTTGTATGTTAATATATAAATTTGTTTAAAAAATGACATTTTTTTTTTAAATTTGTCTAGAAAAAGTATTTTTTTAACACGTTATTTCTGGTCGGTCCATCCAAATTTTATATCTTCTTAGGACTAAAAATTTGTTCTTTAATCATTTTTCGATGAGTGAATTCAGAGATATACCTAAATTGCAGTACTTTTGTTTGTTTGTTTTTTATACCAAAGTATTTGTTGCCCAGATTTTGTTAACAATTTAAGATTCATAATTATATTCATCAAATTTATAATTATATTAAAAATTGTATAAAGTTTTAGATACATACAGTATATATCAATAAAAGAAACATTCTACTCCTATATAATAAAATTATAAATTTCTTAGTGGGTTGTAGATCTTGTTATTATTATCAGCCAAAAACATCGGAGATGCAAAGGGGCGCCTCGCATTATTTTTGCCCAGCGTCGAGGTGAAATCAAAAAAATGCGCCTCGCTTTTCTGATTTATATAAAAGCGAGGAAATATTTTCACTTAAATAAAACCCCTACAGAATTTTATTTGTTTCATATATCCTCGCTTTTATATAAATCAGAAAAGCGAGGCGCATTTTTTTGATTTCACCTCGACGCTGGGCAAAAATAATGCGAGGCGCCCCCTTTTTGCATCTCCGATGTTTTTGGCTGAGATTTCACTTCTTTTTGTGAAATATTACATGAAAATATTATTTATTAATTTTTGTTTATTAAATATTAAGTTATCCCATGAATAGATCTTTTAATATGCATTCCAAACAGTAAAAATTAAATACATCGTTTGGTATCCATTCGAAACGATAAACATAGGATTTTACCAAATTTTATAAAATTTTAGGTTTTTTATTTTTGTTATGTTGGTAGATTGTAAATACTTCGTTTGGTATTCATTCGAAACGATAAACATAGGATTTCACCAAATTTTATAAAATTTTAGGTTTTTTATTTTTGTTATGTTGGTAGAATGTAAATACATCGTTTGGTATCCATTCGAAACGATAAACATAGGATTTCACCAAATTTTATAAAATTTTACGTTTTTTATTTTTGTTATGTTGGTAGAATGTAAATACATCGTTTGGTATCCATTCGAAACGATAAACATAGGATTTCACCAAATTTTATAAAATTTTAGGTTTTTTATTTTTGTTATGTTGGTAGAATGTAAATACATCGTTTGGTATCCATTCGAAACGATAAACATAGGATTTCACCAAATTTTATAAAATTTTAGGTTTTTTATTTTTGTTATGTTGGTAGAATGTAAATACATCGTTTGGTATCCATTCGAAACGATAAACATAGGATTTCACCAAATTTTATAAAATTTTAGCTTTTTTATTTTTGTTATGTTGGTAGCACTCCTTCTTATCACGTTAATCTATTTCTATCTGAATGGATCTATCCTAAAAAATTTTTGTTCCATTAGGGATCAAAATTACTAATAATAATATATATGTTCCTAGATGACGTCATCAGGGAGCAAAATAGTTAGAATTGTCTTTTGGCCATGTTAAAGATAGGACAAATTTGAAATTTTGAATACCTCTCAAAAAGTCACTTTTGATCCAAAATGAAATTTTATATCAAAGGTAACGGGTTTTTGATAGTATCTATTTGTATTTTAAATTTCATCCTAATCGGTCCAGCAGGGAAACCTGTAGCTTTGTCTAAAAATTTGAAAATTGAAGAAAAGAATGAAAAAAAAAAGAAAAAAAAGAAAAAAAAAAAAAAAAAAAAAAAGGAAAAATAAGAGACTAACTTTTGACCTTCCGAAATCGGCAAAATCTCAACTTTGAGCCTCTGCCATTCTTTTTGGGACTGGAATTTTTTTTTGAATTTGTGCTCAAAATAATCCTTATTTATTCTAGTTTAATATAAAAAAAATTTGGCTCCGATATCTTAAAAACTTTTTGAGATATTCGCCCAGAAAGAGAAAAGTTTCTCAAAAAAATTTTTTTCACGTCCCTATCTTTTATTAAGGATTTAAAATCATTCTTGATAATATAGTCTAGGGACGACTCGTCCATCTATATGCAATGGGCCATTGACATCTATTGGAATATCAACTAAATGGTAGTATTAAGAGTTTCTTTGCTTTCTTTTGCTTTTCACATGCTCGGCGACGAGTCGCTCCCGCGACTCTTGATAATAAGGTTAAAAAATATTTGGAGTCTCGCCCCCTTATCTCTCTCTCTCTCTCTATGGAGTAGTGGAGGTGAGATGAATGACTCGCGAAGTAGGGAGTGATAGACGCTGGGGGACAAACGAGAGAGAGAGAGCGAGAGAGTGGGAAAGAGAAAAGGAGAGAAAGAGAGAGATGGAGAGAGGAGGTGTCTGTTTTGGACACGGCGCGCGCCAGTCTCGTGCCGACCGTCAATCTGATCGGAACACTCAGACACTGCATCCACCACTACACACTCAACTATCACTTTTTCACTCTATTTTAATCTCGCCTTCATTTGTGAGTTGAATATTTTTTCTATTTATTAAAATTTGTTTGTATCTCAGGTTTTTATGTATATATTTCCATTATTAAATGATTGTGTCAGAAGTCAAAATAATTAAGTCCATTTTATTTGACTAAATATCGTTGCTTGAAATTTCTACTTTGATAGGTCTACTATTTATTAAATGTTAATTTTTTTTTTTTTTTAACTATGTTGAAAAATTTTATTTTGGGGATTTTGCAATGTAGTAAATTATTTAATTTTTATTAGTAATAACAATCAGTGGAGTCATTTCAACTTTTTCTTGGGGGTGGGGGGCAAACTATTTTTTTACTTTCTCTTAACTCTATATATGTTAATATATATAGAAAGTGTTTATTAAAGCTTTTGTGGTTTGAAATATTATTATTAGGAGAATTTTTAATTATAGACCACATTTTGTATTAAATATTTATTAAAATATATAAATACTCTATATAATACTATAGTATTTATATATTTTAATAAATATTTAATACAAAAATGTGGTCCATAATTAAAAATTCTCCTAATAATATATAGAAAGTATTGGAATCATGTCAAAAATTCGATGTAGAGATTTTCGCGACATGGTCTGTCTGTGAACAAAATATATCAAGAACGAAAAGAGCTACGAGGTTGAAATTTTATATATTCAAGTTAGGCACCACCCTGGCACATGACACGAAGCATTTGAACAAATTCGACCAAAGAGTACTACTACTTTACTGATGTACTTTTTCAGTTTTTTTCGATTTTCTCAAAATTTGCTCCAACGATTTCGATAACATTATTTTTTAGATGCCCCTTAAACTGTATATTCTCATTTCTTCTGAACACCATTTTACTCTTGTACTTCATAGATAAATTTTACATCTTTCGTACTGTCGGAAACTAAATATATGTCGACACAAAAAAAATTGGTCTGACATGTGCTTGTAAGCTCAGAAAACAACTTTTGATTACCGAAGGTAAAAGAAAGTTGTGTGCTGTGCGACTAGTCACACCAGATTTTTCTTAAAATTTTCTTACAAATACGTATTTCAAATTCGGCTAAAACGTATTTAATTCAATTAATTTTTTTAATTTTTTACTGTAGATATATTTTGATATATTTTATTTAAGAATAATATAAATGAGCCCTTGGGGTGGTGGACAAATACCCTCCCCCCACTCCTCAAATGACCCTTTAATAACAAAAGTTTAGAAAAATATATTGAAAAAAAAAAAAAAAAAAAAAAAAAATTAGATGGTAATTTTAAAGTAAAAAAAAAAAATATTTTTTCGGTCGCTTAAGGTTGTTCGGATAGTACATCGTAAGTCATAATAGAATCTAAATTTTTTTTAAAATAAAATTAAAAATTTGAATGCCAAAATTCCTTATTATAATTTAGTCGTGACCTATCATAGTTTATAATTGTATTAAGTTAATAATTTAATTACCAAAAATAATAAATGAATGACTTTTGACTCGAGCAGTATTTCACGTAATATAGAACTGGCAACATTGCATTCATCAACTATCTATTTTAAATCTTAAAAGCCTTCAATTTTATTTTATTTAATATATTACAATGTTTAATGCAAATCAGTTTAAACACAATGGACGATTTGCGAGAAAAAATATTGTAAAATTGAAAAAAAAATGTATCTGACATAGAGAAAAGAGAATTATTTTATGCGACGTTGCCAGGCTGGTCTGACTCTCGAGAATTCATTATTTTTAAATATTAGCGACTGTCATTTTGGAGAATTTTTTTGACTTTCTTTTTTTTTTTTTTTTTTTTTTATTCTTGTTTTGGCTTTCCCGCCATAACAATATAAATACAAAAAACATTATAACAAAAACATGCATATAAAAAACATAATAGCAATAACATAATAACAAAAAAAATTATTAGAATAACAAAAGTAAAAATTACATAATATGAAAAATATATATAACAAAAACATTATAAGAAAAACATTAATAATTGTCAATATAAAAAAGGTGAACCGTTCTATTGTACTGGTGAAGCAATTGCAATAGTGTAGATGTTAGCCAGATTACAGAATGGGTATAGACGAGAAGCCAGATTTTAGAATTTTAAAGAGCAAGATTGGGTGAATTTATATATTTCTTTAACTATAGGAGTTATTGGTTTTTTTAAGATGTCGCCTAACGTTGGAGGATCCCGGAAATGAGGTTCAATTTTTTTAAGAAATATTTCTCTTTTTATATTAAATATAGGACATTTTAGTAAGAGATGTTCAGGGGTTGCTGGCGTCTGGGAACAGCTGCAAAAAGGTGATGAGACTATTGAAAACCTATGGAGATGCGCTGTACAGGCAGTGTGATTAATCCTTAACCGATTGATTAAAATGATTTCCTTTCGTGCGAGGTCTGGTGTGGATTTAAACCATGCTTGAGAGGGAATTTTCTTAAGTTTTGCAAGAGCGGCGCCTTTGAGTTGAGAGCTGTTAATCCAATCAAGAGTCCAATTATCCAATAGTTGTTTTCTAAATATACACATTGCATCTCTCCAAGGAACACCTTCCTTCATCAATTGTCCTTTAAAGGCGGCTCTCTTTGCCAGGTAGTCGGCTATTTCATTCCCTGGTGTACCTGCATGACTTTTGGTCCAAGATAACATGACTTGTTGGTTATTTAAGTGTATGTCCTTTAGCAGGTTTGCAATTTGGAGATGAATCCGGTTTATTGTTTTTGAGTGTTTTATGGATTGTAACGCTGTTAGAGCTGATTGGGAGTCCGATACTATGTTAGTGCATTTAATAGCATTAGTCTTTACATATATCAGCGCCTCTCTTATTGCTATTAACTCAGCAGTGTATATAGACATGACTTCTGGAAGCTTAAAAAGATGAAAACTGCCGTCTGTAGCATTGAAAAAGGAGCATCCTACTGCTGTAGGAAATTTGGACCCATCAGTATAAATCAAACAATCAAAATGTTCTAAATCGTTGTTTGGTTCAGTCAGTCTAATATTAAAAGGAGTATTAATGATTTGTAGATCTATTTGTACATTTGGTTGAATTGAAAATTTTTCTAATGTGATATTTAATTGATTGCACTTTATAGAGGTAATTACCAAGATTGGAATTTTGCTATTGTTCCAATATGACGTATTCCAATAAGCATGTTCCAAGGCCGATATGGATTCAATTGTTTGGTGATAAAATTGGGATTTGCGTTTTAAATAAAACTTTGACGCTAGCAAATATCTTCTTAAATACAAAGGCGGCTCATTTGCTTCTATTAAAAGAGCATTTGAAGGAGTAGAATTAAGATATCCTAGACATGTTCTTATAGCCTTATATTGTATTTTATCTAATGGAAGAAGAACTGAGTTGGATGCTGATCCATAGAGAAATCCCCCATATTCCAATTTTGACCGAATTAGAGCTTGATAAACAGATAACATGGAATACGGATGGGCTCCCCATTTATAGTTGGATATTACTTTCAAAATGTTTAAAGCCGAGGCGCAGTTTTTAACTAAATACCTTATATGATGATTCCATCTTAATTTTGAATCCAAGACCAAGCCAAGATATTTTATTACTCCTTTTACCGAGAACTCTAGTCCGCCAAGAATAACATTAGTTATTGGAGGGATTCTTTTTCTGGCAAAGATACAAACTGCCGATTTAGTCTGAGAGATGTCTAAATTGTTATTGTCTAAATACTTTACTAAATATCCAACAGAGGAATTCAGTATGGCCAACGTCTCTGGAAGTTTAGGCGAAGAAGAAAACAATATCAAATCATCTGCATATTGCAAAATTTTACAGCTTGCTGGGAAATATTGGTAAAAATCATAAGTGTAAATGATAAATAGTAGAGGACTCAATACTGAACCTTGTGGTATACCCTTGTATATAGTCCTGGTAAGCATTCCCCGCTCTGAGCTAACTCTAATTTCTCTTCCATACAAAAGATTAAAAATTAGATTAGCAGTCGTATGTCCAACTCCAATATTTATCAGTTTTTCATATAGTCTGTGGATATTAACATTATCATATGCCCCAACAATGTCGATAAATGTGGCAGTAGTAAATTTTTTATAAGCAAACGCTTCTTGGATATTATTAATAAAAACTGTGAGATTGTCCATTGTTGACAAATTGGATCTGAATCCAAAAGAATGGAGTGGAAGCTTGTAATTTATTTCGAGGAAGTAGTTCATTCTATTTTTAATTAATTTTTCAAATACTTTTAGGACGCAAGAAGATAAGGCAATAGGTCGATAAGAGGTGCCTAACAATCGTGGTTTTCCTGGTTTAAGAATTGGTAGAATAATTTGGTTTTTCCATACTTTAGGAATAATGTGTATATATCTAATATCATTATAGATATCTAAAAGCAGTAGCAAGCCACTTAATGGAAGATTCTTAATCATAGAATAAGTGATTTTATCTAACCCAGGGGATGTATCATGGAAAGTAATTAGAGTGTTTTTCAGTTCGTTGAGAGAAAAAGGGATATCCAAGATATCCTCTTCCCCAATCGTTCGATTACTATTTACCTCTACTAAAGGGACATCAGGTGGAACTATTTTATCCAGAAAAACCTCAAGTGTTTCTTCAGGCAGGTCATTATTTCTATATATGTTTGTTCCTTTCGTTTTTTTAATATTGTTCCAAATCTCCTTTACTTTTGAGTTTGGATTTATAGAAGCGCAAAATTTGTTCCACGCATTTCTTTTCGCAGTCTTGATTGTTCCTTTAGCCTTGGCTTGTGCCTTTTTAAGTTCTATGAAATTAGTGAGGTTAGAATTTAATTTGAAATTTCTATGTGCCTGTTTCCTAGCTTCTACCGCGGCCTTGCATTCAAGTGTCCACCAGCATCTAGGAGGTCTACTTCCAAAAAAGGGTTTACTTAAAGGGATCGCTATGTTTGCTGCTGATATAATGCTGTTTTCCAAATAATCATATCTATCTAGAACAGACAGCATGATTGTTGCTTCTTGAATTTTACTACTGATGACTGCTTGAAACAATGCCCAATCAGCTAACTCAACTTTATATTTTGGGCTGAATTTTAAAGGAGATCGAATCCAGCCATTATTTTTCCTCAATAGAATAGGATAGTGATCCGATCCTAAAGAATCTTCTAAAATCTCATAATTAAAATCAGCACTAATACTACTAGAGCACAGTGAGATATCTACTATAGAAGGGTTGTTAGAATTAAAGCTGAGGCGAGTTGGTAATCCATTATTTAGGATAATAAGATCTAAATCATCCGCCAATTTTACTAATACTTCCCCTTGTATATCTCGATAATTGCACCCCCACTCTAAGGCATGTGCATTGAAATCTCCAAGAATTAACATAGGCGAGGGAATACCTTGAAAAGCAGCCATCCAGTCAGCACTAGAGACTCTACTTTGGGGTTTGCAGTAACAGCTAACTACAGACAGATAATTGTTCCGATCAAGCTTTAATTGGACTGCGCAGATCTGGACCTCCAGACTTGGAGCTAACACTGGAAGACTAACATAGTCTAATTGGTTTCTCATTAGTATCATAGATCCTCCTTTACCATCCATTCTATCAGATCTAACAATATTGTATCTATTTATTTTAAAATCTAGGTGCGGTTTGAGCCATGTCTCGCTGATCGCCGCTACATCAATGTCCAACTCGAACAGAGCAACTTCCAAACTTCCTTTGTTAGCATTTATCGACCTAGAGTTCCATTGCAGTAATGACAAACTATTATTTTGATTATTCATAATAATTCTCCTTTTTTTTTCTTTCTTTTTTTTCCTTCTTTTTTTTTTTTTTTTAAATAAACTTAATATTTGTTATATGAAGAAAAAAAAAAAAAAAAAAAATTAAATAAATAATAACTGAGAAAATAACTATATAACAATTATTTATTTATTTATTTATTTTTTTTTTTATGTTTCTAATATATTTGTACTATTTAATACTTCTTTTATAAAAAATTGGGAGTCTTCCAATGTTAAGTTGAATGAGGTAAGAGGAATTTCCTTCAGAATTATATTTTTAATAAGACTATTTAGAATTAAATTAAATCTCCCTAGTCCTTCAATATTTTCTCTATATGTTGAACTTGAGGTTACTGGGGAAGTGGGATTTATTGAGTTGGAGACGTTTTGCATATGTTCATAATGGCGTTTAATATTCGAATTATTATTACTTGCTCTCTTAGGAGAATGTATAACACTGTGCTTTTTCGTGACAATATTATTACTATTACTAATATTTTCTGTACTGGGTCCAGGCTCGTTTCGTCGTATATTATTTACTTCTGGGTATTCCATCCTAGGTTCAGAGGATTGTTTTTGGGAGACTTTACCAGCATAATCTATCCTATTTCTTCTCCTTTCCATTATAAAGGCCTCTTTAAATGACAAACTACCATCTACCATCATTCTGCGAATATTATTTTGACTTACTAACTCAGGGCATCTTGCACTTGTAGCTTCATGTTCCCTCTGACAGTGAATGCAACTAGGTTTAGAAAAACACTTATCAGCCCGATGATCTACAGAGCCGCATCGACTACAGCGCTCTTGGTTGGTGCATGTAGTGCTAAAATGACCAAATCTGTAACAGCGGAGACACTGTACAGCCCTTGGATAGTATAGGTCAACTTTGCATACAACGTTTAGAATTTTAATTTCAAATGGGACTGTTTGCCCCCGAAATGTAAGAACAACTAGTGGAGTTGGAACACGCTCCTCACCCTTTTTTTAAAGATTCGCCTTGCTTTTAACACTTCTTGGTCTGAGATTATATTCTCAACTATTTCCTCTTCAGAGAGACCATACTCCACATCTCTAATTATTCCTTGCTTCACTAACATATAATTTGGGATGAAACATACCAAATTATATTCCGTCCAGAAGGTTTTATTTTTTAGGATATTAGCTGAACTAAAGTCCCTAAGTATTATTTTGATAGTTCTAAAGTCAATTTTTGAGATTGATATAATATTCTTATATAAGTCATAACAGTTATTCTTAATTACTTTACCAACCAGCATAGGATGGACTTTGCTATCCGTTTTTAAATTTTCTAAATATAGCACAAAAGGACCGTTGTCATATTTATCATATGCATTTTTCAAACACGACAAGTAGTATTTTGAACGACTATCTGGGTTATGAGAGATTTGAGTACAATTTACACTATTGCTATCATTAATTACTTCACTAGTACTTACATTTACTATTGAAGGAGAGCAGGAAATTTCTTGACTGTTTCTGTCTTCCTCTTCCATATTTTCTACCGCATGCTTCACTAATTCACCTTCATATGTTCTTTTATGAGATTGTGAAAGATTACCATCCATAATAGAATCTTCATTTAATACTTGAAAAGCTGAATGTACCGCGCTAATAACGCCCAAATTTACCTCACTATTAGTCTTTGTATTGGCGGCCATTGGGCCCACCTTAGCCCAAGATTGCGCTATAAAATGTTCGTTATTTATTTATTTATTTTTTTCCCTCACTATATTTTAAGCAACCAGGAAACTAGCACAAACTACTAATTGTAGATTTAACTACTATAAATTATCAAACTTGAATAAAACTCGGGAGCTTGTTTGTAAATATAAACTTACGTTCACAGCCCCGAAGAGCGAATCCGACTTTCTTGTTAAAATATCTTTAAAAGCGGTCGGCAGAAACTTTTGGTTTTATTTTTAACGTATTCCTCGGAAGTGAATTAATAAAATGTAAGTTTTTTTGTTTTTGTATCATTTGCACAGATGCCTATATAATTCGATATGTGTGCGTTTCGTCGTTATTCCCCATAGGCTACATGTTAAATTTCAATTTTTTAAAAATTAATTACACGATAACCCTGTGTCAGATCTGCTTCAAAATTTTATTTTATACGTATTTGATAGTGATTAATATCATATTAAAAAATTAGCTTTTAATCTACCAAAGTGCTTTAATGTCCGAACAACCTTAAAACACCTTTATCGGGATATGTCAAATTTTTAGTAGGTTTGACTGTTTTAACATAGATATTTAAATTAGAAAGAATGAACAAAGGTGCTAGTTTAAATTTCACTTTATTGTCAAACCAGGGCCGACGAGAGTGACTCTGTCCATGGTATGAGTAAAAATAAAATTTTTGGTCATTAACAATTGCAATTGTGTATGCTCAATATACAATAACTTGGCGAGAATTAATATTTCCAGAAATTAATCTAACCTTGAAGATGGCAAATGCGACCGAAACGTCGCCCCTGTTTTGACAATAAATTGAAATACAAACTAGCTGCTTTACTCATTCGTTCTTCCTAATTTGAATATCAACATTCAGCTATATACCTCCTTCAAATAGATATTTAATAAACCTATCAAAACTTTTAGAAATTTAATTAGCCTATTTGAATGACGTAAATTAAATGTTAATGAATCTACAATAAATTTAACTAGAGAATAATACATAAATAAGAGTGGTTAAATTATAGAAATTTCCTTTAAAGTGAAAGGGAATATATTATTGTATAAAATCAAAATAACATAGAATTTCAATTATTCTCCTACAAGGGTAGGCAAATAACAAGTAAAATGAAAACATAAAATTCATATCGTTTCCCCTCTAAAAACATTGTCGAATTCGGTTGAATTGATCTTTAAAAAAAATTTCATATTAAAACTTTTGAAATACGTATAATATTTTATCCTAATTTATTCAACTTTGGGTTGCATAAAATAAATATTATTATTGGTCAATATATTATCTCTATTATAATTTCGTGGCTGTATATAAAATCGTTCGTAATAGGAAGAGGTTAGCAGCCAAATAAAAAGAGCCTCTATTATTAAATAAACTCTTTAATCCGGACGTTTCGGCATAGGTTCACTCTGCCATCATCAGCCTTCCAAGCTAGAAGTCATCAAACATTCACATAACATTTCATTATTATAACATGGCAATTACATTAATATTTACAGTATAAAAGTGTTACATGTATTACTTACAGTGCATAAGTCTTAAATAGACATATATTGAACATTAATAATAGAGTTGTCTGGAGTAAATAATACAATTGATTGATATTACCAATGCATTTAGTCAGTGAATATTGGACAACGTTAAATACCATCAAGTGGCGGACAAGAGAGAAACGAGCTCAATGAATTAGATTTTTTAAATAACGTCTTTATATATAATTAAATTATTTCAAGAAAGATAAGGCTTATAGATATTATGATTAAATTTATTTAAAATATTTATTTCTAATTATAAACCTTTTATTAAAAAAGTGCTCAACTCTCTTCGATCAAAAGGGAGAACATTTATTACAATTTTTACCTCCGTTATTTATATTATTATACGAAAGGGGTGAGAATCTCCGAGCATGAAAGATCGGTTAAAAATAAAAAAGTTAACAACTGCGCTCGCTACCCATGCTTTTGAGACGGGGCACAAATTCGATTTTGGTAATATCAGCACCCTGGCAGTAGTTGATCATTTGTCCAAAAGGTTGATAGCAGAAAAATGTTATATAAAAAAATATGGAGATAGAGCCCTTAATTTTCAGACAGATTGCGTGGGGTTAAGCAATTTTTATACTGCCCTTCTAAGTGACAATTGACTCCTGTTTTCGTATAATAATATAAATAACGGAGGTAAAAATTGTAATAAATGTTCTCCCTTTTGATCGAAGAGAGTTGAGCACTTTTTTAATAAAAGGTTTATAATTAGAAATAAATATTTTAAATAAATTTAATCATAATATCTATAAGCCTTATCTTTCTTGAAATAATTTAATTATATATAAAGACGTTATTTAAAAAATCTAATTCATTGAGCTCGTTTCTCTCTTGTCCGCCACTTGATGGTATTTAACGTTGTCCAATATTCACTGACTAAATGCATTGGTAATATCAATCAATTGTATTATTTACTCCAGACAACTCTATTATTAATGTTCAATATATGTCTATTTAAGACTTATGCACTGTAAGTAATACATGTAACACTTTTATACTGTAAATATTAATGTAATTGCCATGTTATAATAATGAAATGTTATGTGAATGTTTGATGACTTCTAGCTTGGAAGGCTGATGATGGCAGAGTGAACCTATGCCGAAACGTCCGGATTAAAGAGTTTATTTAATAATAGAGGCTCTTTTTATTTGGCTGCTAACCTCTTCCTATTACGAACGAATATATTATCTCTTTCAGATTCAATGCCAAATTGAAGGGAAAATATTTATTAACTATAAACAATATTCCTATTATACGGGTAAAGAGATAAAACATGAAAAAATTACCAATTTTCTAACAAATCTAAATAGTTCAATTAATCTAATTGTTCAATTACCCTTAGACAGACTGAATATATGTCTTGTAAAAATCGAAAAAAAACCCATAGAGCCTATTGGAATACCTGATAATATATTAGTATTAATTTTTTTTTTTAATTAAATCATTAGGATTCTCTAGAATACAATATCATTTTAATTTATATTTTGTAGGCCATATTTTATCACTTGATTTTTTTACTTTCTCTTACCTATATAGACCTATTTAGTGAGAAAGTATGTAAATGAACGATAGACTCTTTAATGAGAATAATCCTGTATATAATTCAAAAATTGTTTAATAATAGTGAGAAAGTAGTCTGGATTCATGTCAAAATGTATTATTATTATTATTATTATTATTATTATTATTATTTATGCTCTTTAAAATATATATTCTCATTTTCTTATGAAGACCACTTTGAGCCTAAGTTGCCGAAAAGACTGTGTGAATGTGTGTGTGGATGTGAGTGTGAATGAGAAAAAAAAGTGTGAATGTTTAAAAAAAAAAAATGTACCGTACTAAATATTTCTAAACAATCTGGTGTGGCAAGCACAGTATACAACTTTCTCTTGTGGTAAGAGAAAGTTGAGTGCCATGTGACCAGTCACACCAGATTTTGTCGCTGTCGAAGACCTGTTAGACCCCATCTCTATTTATTTCGATTAGATTGGTAGCCAATCCAAATATCACTTGATTGCTAAAACAATTGTCCATTCTTAATATATTCTGGTTAAAATCTGAATTTCATTCTGAACTTATATTTATAACATCCTATATATAAGTTTTGGCAACATTTGTGACAATCCATGTCATGAATTTTAATTTCATTTTCATTTAATCTCTATGGTTATCAACAAAATTTGATTAAAAGTCTTAAAATACTTTCAAATTTACAAGTGGGAAAAAAGTAATTTTGAATTCTTTTCTCAAGACAACCATTTAAACAAAATAACGTAGATGGTTATCTATGCAAGGGGTATCACTAGGGATATACACTATATACTACTAGAGATACACACTCTTGCAATCAAAATAAATTAAATATAATATATTAGCCTTATTGATCTTAGCATCTTATGATATTACCATTAAGGTGGAATTTTTTTTTTTGCTATAGCTATTAAACTGTATATCGCGATCTCAATATTAATCAATATCTATTATTGAAAATTTTTATTAAACATCGACTCCTACATTGGCTGACTTACCATTTAATTTGACAGGTTATTAAAGGCCCTAGGGGTATAAGAATGGTGAAAATGCCCTTGGAACATATTTCAATGATACATAGGGGATTTGTAGGTACTAATAAAATAATAAGATGCTGAAAGTTTCAGATCGCTATCTCAAATGGTTTTTGAGAAAAACCAAAATATGTAAAAATCAGAAAAACATTTTTTTCTCAGGAACGGCTGAATCGATTGATTTGAATTTTTGATATGTTTTGGGGGCTGATGGTACCTTCTAGGGAAAAAATCAAGACCTATATCGGATCATGACATCCTTGAAAAAAATGGCGTTTTTTGTTTAATTTTAATTTTTAACCATGATACAATTTTGGCACAAAAATGAAACAATTTTTTTTGAAATCCTCATTCAATTTCCTGTAAGTTCATAAGTTCATAAATTCATAAAAAAAGGTACGCCATAGTAGAAAAAAATAAAAACCATTTATTACTCAAATATTGACTTTATATGTTTTGTGCTTTAATCTTGTTTTTTATTGCTTAAGCTTACACATATATTTTCATTTTATTCAAAATAACCAGTTTATATTCATAACATCAAAATTTTTTGCCTAAATCAAAAGTTAAAATTTTTAAATATCTATAATCATTAACTATAATGCTATAAGATAAAAACAGTTTTTGATTAATGAATAATAAAAATAAAAACTAATATCAAAAAGATAAATCTACTATATAAATTACTCAGGGGCGTATATAAGGGGGGGGGCGGAGGGGGCCGGGCCCCCCCCGAAATTTCCCAAACACATATACATATATAGGGATATACAGACATCAGCGCAACAAATTTTTTCGCAGGATGGAAAACTTTGGTTCCGCAAAAGAAAAAATGTTCCGCAAAAAATTTCGTGTGAAAAAAAAATTTAGTTTCTTAAAAAAAAAATTTTTAGCAGAAAAATTTTTGAGTTCAGGCCCCCCCCCCTAAAAAAATTTCTATATACGCCCCTGAAATTACTATCCAATATGTAAAAGACCATACTAACATACTTAAAGCTCAAGTACACTCTCGCCATATTAATAACAAAGTGTATAGATGTTTTATTAAATATAAAAAAAATGCTAATGGACCTAAAGGCGTATTAAGACATAGCTGTGAGTGTGCGAATGGTCTTAGAACAATTGGATGTTGCTCTCACGATGCTGCCATTGTTTATTATTTGTCATACGGAAGATATTTGACAAAAAATCTGAGGCCCGCTGAAACATTGAGCAAATTATTTGATAAAGACAACGTTTCACCTGTGATTGAAGAAGACAGTGACGAAGACTGATTAAACGTGATTCTGCATTTTTTATTGTTGAAAGATTTATCTTTTTGATATTAGTTTTTATTTTTATTATTCATTAATCAAAAACTGTTTTTATCTTATAGCATTATAGTTAATGATTATAGATATTTAAAAATTTTAACTTTTGATTTAGGCAAAAAATTTTGATGTTATGAATATAAACTGGTTATTTTGAATAAAATGAAAATATATGTGTAAGCTTAAGCAATAAAAAACAAGATTAAAGCACAAAACATATAAAGTCAATATTTGAGTAATAAATGGTTTTTATTTTTTTCTACTATGGCGTACCTTTTTTTATGAATTTATGAACTTATGAACTTACAGGAAATTGAATGAGGATTTCAAAAAAATTGTTTCATTTTTGTGCCAAAATTGTATCATGGTTAAAAATTAAAATTAAACAAAAAACGCCATTTTTTTCAAGGATGTCATGATCCGATATAGGTCTTGATTTTTTCCCTAGAAGGTACCATCAGCCCCCAAAACATATCAAAAATTCAAATCAATCGATTCAGCCGTTCCTGAGAAAAAAATGTTTTTCTGATTTTTACATATTTTGGTTTTTCTCAAAAACCATTTGAGATAGCGATCTGAAACTTTCAGCATCTTATTATTTTATTAGTACCTACAAATCCCCTATGTATCATTGAAATATGTTCCAAGGGCATTTTCACCATTCTTATACCCCTAGGGCCTTTATTACTAATTAAAATAACTTGATACAAAACCAACATTGGCCCTTAAATTATGAACCTGGAACCTTCCTCACCTTTGCTCTAAAAGACAGCTCTCTATTCTTGTTGGAAATGCTCTTGTTTCATGAGCAGCCTGAGGAATAAATTTTGTTTTAATTTAATTAAATGGGCCTATACTTACAATTGGTTCGAATGTCGAAATACTAGCCAAAGGATAGATGGATAGATAGACAATGCTTTATTTTCACCTAACCAAATTTTTTCTAGTCGCAAATTTTTCTATTCTGAAATTTTTTTTATACATTTTTATTTACTTAACTACATTTCTCTAGTATTTTCCATTTGAAATTTGTACAGCCCTTTTTACACTCTGTACGATCGTTTTACTTTAATCTCTTCCTATCCCCTATCCTATCAGACACAATTAAAAATCCTTATCTTAAAGAACGATTTTATAAAAAAAAAAAAAAAAAATTTAAATAAACTCGTACACACATAATGGAAATTTTTTTCTTTAAATTTCATTGTTCATTTTAATTGATTTTTTAATGCATTTTTTTTTTTTAAATAAGCCCTTAGGGTAGGGTTTTCCATTTTTTTAAAGTTCGCCCTTAAGCTCTACTACAAACCAAGCATATTTAACATTTTCAAGGAATTAAATTGAGTGTATTAGCTATTGGAAATTCCAAAAAATTCTTTGAAAAACATTCAATTTTATTCATAGATTTTTGTTAGAATTGATCCTACAGGTAGCTACCAAATTGATTCATCTTGTCTTAGGATTGTTTTTATTATAACTTAATATTAAAATTTTTTTTTTTCTATATTTTCTTAAGATATCTTAACGAAATTTGTACCACTTTATTTCCTAATTTAGCCTCACTTCCTGTCTATTTATTCCAAATCAATCCAACTTCTATTTCCTCTTAAGTCCTTTAGCTAACATAATCTAAAACTAAAGAGGATATCTTGATTGAGAAGTGATCCTTACTATCTATCATCATTTTATTTTCTTTTAATGCTGAAAATGATTGCGAAAACGAGGGAGAAAAATCCATCTCTAAAGTGAACATCATATGTGACAAATAAAAATTCCTTGTTATTTATCTTTTTCTCTTTTTTAAAAATATTATTTATAATTGCTCTCTTTCTCTCTAGCTCATTCCTCTCATTCTCTTTTTTACCATGCTTTTTCTTTGATAGTCAAAAAAATTTGAAATAAAGATTGTCATACTAGGGAATAAACATACAGTATGCTATTACTAATAAGCTTTAAACTTTCGACCGTTGGTTCTCGTTGAGACATTTTGTAAATTAAAATTAAATATACAAATTAAACACTAGGATATTTGTTTGAAAGGTTTTATTAATTAAAAAATTAACACTTGACACGTATTTCGACAATTCCTTGTCAAAATCAGAAGTGATTACATTCTAATTATACACTAGTTTATTTCTTTCCACAGACACACACTGACAAACAGACAGACCAATTTGCGGGGCCCATTTTTTTGGATTCAAGGGACCTCAAAACATATAACATCAAAATTTTGACATCGTATTTTTGACATGATCGCAATACTTTCTCTCTATAGGCTATATATTTAAGAGAAAGTAAAAAATTGTGAGTTATAAATGGTATAGTTAGAATTAATGTAAATTGATTATTAAATATAATATTAACAAGGTAGAGCCTTGTTTGAAAAAGATGAAATTTTTTCAATCATTGTTCAAATAGACTGTTCATTAGCCAGTCAATATATCGTTTAAGATAGCAAGTTTGCGAGATATGTTTGTGCTTAAGATTGGGCAAAAGTTGCACCCCCTGGAGTCGAACCAGGACCTCAACGCTTTCGCGGCGGGTGGACTACCCTTACCCATTGGGCCGGCGCCTTAGGATAAGGGTAGTCCACCTGCCGCGAAAGCGTGGAGGTCCTGGTTCGACTCCAGGGGTGCAACTTTTGCCCAATCTTAAGCACAAAAATATCTCACAAACTTAATTATTAAAACGATGAAGATTGTACTGATTATATTTTAAATCAATTAATTATTAAAGTTTAAAGAAAATAAAATTTCTATTACAAATGGACTTTTTCACTTTCAACTTGTTGAAAAAATAATGTTTAGGTCTACCGATTTGTCTATCCGCGTGCTCTCACACACTTATTCCTTGCGACCATTTAAGCGAGATTCTATTTTCTGTTTGACCTATTTTCAATTTTTCCTCTATTTATATGGATTGATTTCTTCTTTTTAATAAGAATAACTCTCTGTTAATAAGAGAAATAATCTTCTTCTTTCTTCGCCTTTATTATACCAGCTTTATTATAGTCGGCGGTGATAAGAGAAATACTCGGTTTCTCATTTCTCTTTAAATAATAGCCAACTTTTTTTTCCGTTCTCTTACCTATTCGAATATGTTAATATGTTATATATAGAGAGAAAGTATTGGATTCTTGTCAAAAATACGATGTCGAGATTTTAATGGATATACACGTTTTGAGGTCCCCTGAATCCAAATTTGGCTGTCTGTATGTGTGTTGAAATTTTATATTTAAGTTTTGTACCCTCCTCGTAAAAATAAGCTTTTAATCAGAATCGTACGTTAAAAAGTACTAGTACTTTACTGATGCACTTTTTCATTTTTTTTTTTTTTTTTTTTTTCTCAAAATTCGCTCCAACGATTTTGATTAAAATTCAAAAATCAATTATTTTTTAGATGCTCTTTAAAATGTATATTCTCATTTTTTTCATTGGAAAGATAGGAGATGCCATGGTAACAAAATATAAATATTTTCCCATACTTATAAATTTTACATCTCAACTCAAATGTACCGTACGGTCGGTAACTAAATATATGTTGACACAAAAAAATCTGGTGTTACAAGAACAGAACACAACTTTCGATTACCGGAGGTAAGAAAAGGTTGTGTGCTGTGCGACAGTCACACCAGATTTTTAATATAAAATTCCTCTCAATAAGATATAAATAAATAAGATTACTATAATTTGTTGTTCATCTCAAATAGTTTATCAAAATCCTTTTTTTTTTTCTTTCCCTTTCTTCTAGATATATTTGATTCTTTTCAATTCGACTAAAACTTTGTAACCTGACCTTTCTCCTAAGAGATTTAACCTCGAATCCTTTTCTATTCAACAGGGGATTTATTTCCTCTTAAGAAAGAGAGAATGAGAAAAAAATAGAAAAAAAAGGCTATTAATATTCAGAAATCAGCATTTATAATATTAAATAGAATCGCAATTAAGTCTCTTTAAAAACTTTTTTGTAGAATCAATTTTTTGCCGCTTTGAATTTATTTATTTATAGAAAAAATTTAATTTAAAATTTGAAAGAGGAAGCTAATTTCTTTGCCTTACGATTTGATTAAGTCCTTTTTCCTTTCTTCCATCTAGGGATTTTGGTCAAGACGAGATCTCTTCTTTGAGGCCTGAAATCATCATTTTATATACATATATATTATACATCTATCCTTTTCAAAAACACATTGAAAACGGATTAGAAATAAAAGTTTTAATTAGAAATTAGATTATTTATTGGAATTGAACAAAAATGAACAACAATAGTCTCTTTGAATCAATTATTTAAAATTCAAATATTCACCAATAAACCCTAGATGAAAAAAAAAAAATTCTGATTTTATTATTATTGCGCACAACTTTCTTTTACCTTCGTTAATTGAAAGTTATGTTCTGTGCTTGTCCCATCAGATTTTTTTGTTTCGACATATATTTAGTTTCCAACAGTTCGGTATATTAGAATTCAAAATGAAATATTCATTCCGAAGAAAAACTCTGGCAACTATTTGTCCCATCTTTCCTAAGAAGTACAAGAGCAAACAATTTTGAGGACAAAATGAGAATATACATTTCAAAGAACATCTAAAATGTAATTGATTTATTAATTTTAATTAAAATCTTTAGAGCGAATTTTAAGAAAATAGAAAAAACTGAAAAAGTACATCAATAAAGTACATGTACAGCTTTGGTCGATTTTATTTAAAACCCAATTTTCGCTTCTTAGGAGGGTAACTAATAAAATTTCTACCTCATAATTTATTTCACTCATCTTTTATTTTAAACACACACAGGCCATTTTTACTTTCTTTTACCTCTATATATGTTAATATATAGAGAAAGGAAGTATTGGATTAATGTCAAAAATTCGATGTCGGGATTTTGATATATATACACGTTTTGAGGTCCCTGAATCCAAAAAAGTGGTTTTCCCAACAAAGTCTGTCTGTGTTCGATTTTAAGCATGAAGGAATTGAGCTCTGAAGCTGAAATTTTATATTTAAGTTAGACACCCCGCCTGGAGCGTGAAAATAAGCTTTTAAACAAATTCGGCTAAAAAGTACTAGTACTTTACTGATGTACTTTTTTAGTTTTTTTTTTTCGATTTTCTCAAAATTTTCTCTACGATTTTGATTAAAATTCAAAAATCAATTATTTTTTAGATGCTCTTTCAAATGTATATTCTTATTTTGCCCTCAAAATTGTTTGTTTATATAACACACATTATAAACTCTAGGATAAGTTTGTAACATACGCTTATCTGATGCAATTCGTCAATACAAAAATGCTTTTCCGGTAGAAACTAGAATATTTCATCATGGTGATCTCGCTTATCACTAAACGATGATTATTCAAAATCAAATGATTTTTTTTTATCAACGTTTCCGTCATATTTTGATGCTAATAGACGACGAAAACGAAGTTCATTATCGAGTTCTCAATCATTTCATTGTACAATGAATACAAAAGGGCTGTCTCTGGATTCCATCTATCAAATAACCCAAACTTATTTCCAACGACATAGGTCCTATATTAAATAATTTATTAAAATATATTGTAGTATATCGTACTCTTGATAAGAAAATAAACAAATAATTTCAATGCTTTTTAGAACAAAGAGCTCTTTTCTATCTTAAAGACAAGCAATTAAATTAATAGAATTAGATTTATAATAGTGAGAAAATTAGCGGTTAAGGTGGAAGTCTATCCAATAAATTGAAGGCGTCAACATTTCTCTCCAGTAACTTGTTGATTGCTTGATTTTATTATGTTCTAACATTTTTCATTTTATTTACATATCATTTTTTGTTGTTTTTTCCTTTCATTAATGTGTATCTTTGTAAAAAACTCTTATACCAGGGCTTAGAAAATTTTTCGGGGAGGTTAGGAAAGAGATCCGAAAAGTAATCCTCACCACAAATGATTAAATTTTAAAGAATATAAAATATTTTTTTAAGACACAACTTTCAATTACCAAAGATAAGAGAAAACTGTATGCAATAGAACCAGTCACACCAGATTTTTTTTATCTTCCTCATTTCGAGTAGGGCGTGCCTATGTTTTTGTATTTTTAAAGCAGTCACACTTTATTCCCATTTACACTCACATTTACACACATACACACAGTCTTTTCGGCAACTTAGGCTATATGAGACTCTAAACGATAAGCGTTATTATGAAAATATATATATTGGAGCATTCTTATTTCTTACTTCCATATCCTTGCAAAATTGATAACTGGGACTGTTTCAAGAGATTCTTATTTAAGCCATTTGATTTCCAAATGGCTTAAATAAAATAATCGGAGTGCCTGGGATCCGAACCCTCGATCCTTGGTATACAAAGCTGGCGCGCTACCAACGACGCCAAGCCCGAGCGCCTGCCTATTCTTTTCTTCCATTTCTATTTACTTCATCAATTTGTACAGATTGAATAATAAGACCAGGCTATGTGAAAAGTCTAAATGTTTATTTTAATTCTTCCCTTTTTCTCAGACTGACCTAGATACCTTAATGTATGACTGGTCTCACAGCACACAACTTACTCTTACCTTCGATAATCAAAAGTTGTGCTCTGTGCTTGTCACACCAGATTTTTTGTGTCGATACATATTTAGTTTTCCACCGATATATTAGAATCCAAGATATACTGTACAATAAACTTGGGAAAATATTTATATTTTATTAGCATGGCAACCATTTCTCCAATCTTTCTTATGAAGTACAAGAGTAAAGTGTGCTTCAAACAATTTTTAGGGCAAAACGAGAATATAGGCCTACATTTGAAAATACTAAAAAATAGTTGATTTATGAATTAAAAAAAAAAAATCGTTTGAGCAAATTTTGAGAAAATCGAAAAAAAACTTAAAAAGTACATCAGTAAAGTACTCTTTGGCTAATTATTATAGAGGTAAGAGAAAGTAAAAATTGTGATAGATAGACTAGTTTATGTTAAACAAGAATAAAGTGGTCTTCAGAAGATGTCAACGGCAATATGAGAATATACATTTTAAAGAGCATCTAAAAAATAGTTGATTTATGAATTTTAAAAAAATTCTTGGAGGGAATTTTGAGAAAATCAAAAGCTTATTTTGAGCGCCTGGGAAGGTACCTAAGTTAAATATAAAATTTCAATCCGGTAGCTCAATTCCTTCATGCTAAAAATCGTTACACACATACAGACAGACCAATTTGCGGTCCCGCAATATAAATCCACTTTTTTGGACTCAGGGGACCTCAAAACATGTATATCCATCAAAATCTCGACATCGAATTTTTGACATGATCGCAATACTTTCTCTCTATATATTTCATATATGGACCCTGTTATGCAATGGTGTGTCAAAGACCAAAAAATTCAAAATTGAGTTAAGCACGGAATATTATTTCAAATGCTTTAATTAATAGTATTTTTTATGAAATATGTCCTAAAAAAATTTATATTTAATGTTGCTTGCACAATTGACAAGAAAAATTATATAGAATCCAATGTAAACAAAAAACTTTATTGTTGATTTTCTCAAAACTCTATGTTTGGTCTTTGACACACCATTGCATAACAGGGTCCATATAGGGTAAGAGAAAGTAAAAATAAAATGATTCTTTTTTTTAACCATAAAAAAAAAAGATTTTTAGATGACCCTATATTTTAGAAATAAATATAAAAATTTTCAATTTTGTCCGAAGAATCGATATGTACAAAGAACCCTATCAGCTAAAGCAAAGAGCTGAGAAAGCAAAAGATGTTGTTGATGGCTTTGGACCGGAGTTGAAATGAATAATCCATTTTTCTTCTCTCTCTCTCTCTTTCTATTGATCTAGAAGGAGATTCCCTTCTTCTATATTAATTAGACAGATCTCTCTGATCTGTTTGCAAAGCAATTAACCATTGCCCATACCAAGATTAGATAATACTTACCATTAGTTGACACAAATTCTAATGAGGATTTAATTCTCACCCTCATAAATATGGAATCGATCCCCCCCTGAAAAAAAAATTAAATAAAAAATCCTATGTACTAATGTGTCCATGTCCAAATCATTTCCTCCCCCTCCCTGAAATCCCAAAAATTATAAATTATTTCTTTTTATTAATTTATTTGGAAGAGGAATCATCCTAACACCGAAAAAATTTTCTGACTTCGGCCCTGGTTTTAAGTACAGAATGTCATATCTCCTCGACTTAAATTTTTCATCTCAAAATCAAGTCTTTCAAATGACTCTAGTTATTCTAGACTTATTTGAACTCTGGTTAATCTTTTATTCAAAACTAATTAATTTTACCCCATTCGTAGCGTTTCATTTTCTAAATTAAAAAAAGATTTCTCTAATTAATTTTTAATTACGAATAGGAATGAAGAGGCTTCTGGTTTTCTATTATGTTTTAACTCTATTTTAGTTTTATCAAAAGTCATAAATTAAAAGTTTTTTTTTTACTTTGTCCGTAGCTTAGTAGGTCAAAAAGCAGAGTTGAAAAAAAAGCTGATTTATATATATAGCTACCCCTTGACCCGTCTAGATCACATTTTGGAAGACATGGTCATATAGAGACACTTATCCTCGAATCCAGATTAATAAGCAGCTTGACAGTGAAAAGCCCAACATTAATATTCAAAAGAGCTCTATAAAACTAATCTGACGTTGTCGACGACATGACAACTCCATATCGCCGTTTATCAATTTGATCACTTTGCTTGGACACTTCTATAGTGTAGAAATATATAATAACTCGGTCTAATTCTTGAGTTAAAAATATATAATTTCTCTTTAATTGCAGTGAAAAGCCCATCAAATCGATACTCGAGAACGCAAGTCTCCACTTCTTGCCGGTCCGATATCTCACTTCTAAGCCAGAAACAAGAAATTTAAGGACTTTAACGAAGGATGGTAAGAGTCTATTTTCACAAGCTAAAACCACATATATTTTCACGAATATCTCGTTAAAAAGTTGCTAATAGCGTTTTTTAAATATCTTGTTTCACTTTTATTTATAAGTAGAGATGAACAAATAAAAAAAAGGTCAACATGAAAAAATTTAAGGATAAAAATACAAAAACTGCTGGCGCTGAAAAATGGATAAAATTTTACTTTATTTTGACAGCGAGATCAAATTCATTTTGCCAAACTGCACCTACACAAATATTCTTCTGACAGTACTCTAGGATGTGGAATTAATATTCATATTAAATATTCAAATAATTTGAATAAATAATAATAATTGAAAGATAAAGTGAGCTATAACGATAAATTTACTTCTGATACTTTTTATTAGATATTAATGTGTTGGGTTGTGGGGGTGTCGGTTTGCGTGTTGATAGTCGAAGTGATTTGTCTTTTGGATTTGCTTACTGCTGAGGCGTTCGAGATATTGACTGGTCTCTGGCTAGTCTGCAACTAGTTGCAGTCAGGGTGTGTCTGTGAACAAAATATCTCAAGAACTAAAAGAGTTATGATGTTCAAATTTTATATTTAAGTAAGATACCTCTCTGGTACGTGACACGAAGCTTTTGAACAAAATCGGCCAAAAGTACTAGTACTTTACTGATGTACTTTTTCGAGTTTTTTCCAGATTTTACAAAATATAAATATTTTCCCAAAGGCTACTTTAAATTTTACATC
>JAKCPI010010957.1:0-27944 GCA_023213315.1 Euborellia annulipes | reverse complement strand
TTCTCCTAAAGACGCTACAGTTTGCTTGCCGTGTATGCTTGTCAAGTTTGCAGTTACGAATGTAGCAGCCTTCATATAGTATCAATCTACAAACAATTTATCTGTGCAAAACGCCAGGTCCAAAATAAAATAGAGGTTGCTAATGAATAATAATTTTTCATATAATAAATACAAATTTAGTACTTCTTTCCCAAAACGAAACACAAATATCAGAAATGAATAGTAAATTGTCAGGAGACATGGGGGTCCCACGGGAGAAGGGCGATGACTATCCTGGTTAGTCGGATGGAGCATATTAACGAAAAAAATGATAAATATTCAAAGTTTATAATAATAATACTATTCTAGAAAAATATTAGGCCACCAATTGAAATTCCTTGTAGTCAATTTCCCTATTAAAGTCTTTGTTCAATCACCTCGCGAATAAAAACAGACCTTCAATGAATAAATGAATGAATGGAGGTGTGAATGATAAATTCAAGGAGAGAAAAGAGAGAATGTTGCCAAAATGAATTTTCTTTCATTTCAGGAATAGATTATGATATCATGAATGTCTTTCTTTATTATTTCTTACGGTTAAAATATAGAAAGTTGATCTCGTAAATTAAAAAAAAAAAAACTACACTGACGTCAATTGTTTAAAAAATATTTTTCTCTTTGTAAATAATATTTTGAAAGAGATTAAAAAAAAAAAAAATTACTGATAAGAGAGATAGGGCAAAAATATTTATTAATAAATTCATTTAAAAATTTATTAATGTTTAAAATAACGTCAGTTATTTTAAAACTAACGTTATCAAAGCGCTAAGCAAACAAATGGGTGTTTGTAAATAGTGAACACTTTTTTATTTCTTTCCTTTGTTTCTTAACCGAAAATATAGCTCCACAATGGTATATGAAATAACAAATCTGGTGTGATTGGTCGCACAGCACACAACTTTCTCTTACCTTCGGTAATCGAAAGTTGTATTCTGTGCTTGTCACACTAGATTTTTTGTGTCGACACATATTTAGTTTCCGACAGAACGGAACATTCGATTTTCAAGATGTAAAATTTAAAGTAGCCTTTGGGAAAATATTTATATTTTGTTACCCAATTTTGAGAAAATCGAAAAAAACCTGAAAAAGTACATCAGTAAAGTACTAGTACTTTTTGGCCGATTTTGTTCAAAAGCTTCGTGTCACATACCAGAGAGGTATCTTACTTAAATATAAAATTTGAACATCATAACTCTTTTAGTTCTTGAGATATTTTGTTCACAGACACACCCTGACTGCAACTAGTTGCAGACTAGCCAGAGACCAGTCAATATCTCGAACGCCTCAGCAGTAAGCAAATCCAAAAGACAAATCACTTCGACTATCAACACGCAAACCGACACCCCACAACCCGACACATCAATATCTAATAAAAAGTATCAGAAGTAAATTTATCGTTATAGCTCACTTTATCTTTCAATTATTATTATTTATTCAAATTATTTGAATATTTAATATGTAATTCCACATCCTAGAGTACTGTCAGAAGAATATTTGTGTAGGTGCAGTTTGGCAAAATGAATTTGATCTCGCTGTCAAAATAAAGTAAAATTTTATCCATTTTTCAGCGCCAGCAGTTTTTGTATTTTTATCCTTAAATTTTTTCATGTTGACCTTTTTTTTATTTGTTCATCTCTACTTATAAATAAAAGTGAAACAAGATATTTAAAAAACGCTATTAGCAACTTTTTAACGAGATATTCGTGAAAATATATGTGGTTTTAGCTTGTGAAAATAGACTCTTACCATCCTTCGTTAAAGTCCTTAAATTTCTTGTTTCTGGCTTAGAAGTGAGATATCGGACCGGCAAGAAGTGGAGACTTGCGTTCTCGAGTATCGATTTGATGGGTACTGCAATTAAAGAGAAATTATATATTTTTAACTCAAGGATTAGACCGAGTTATTATATATTTCTACACTATAGAAGTGTCCAAGCAAAGTGATCAAATTGATAAACGGCGATATGGAGTTGTCATGTCGTCGACAACGTCAGATTAGTTTTATAGAGCTCTTTTGAATATTAATGTTGGGCTTTTCACTGTCAAGCTGCTTATTAATCTGGATTCGAGGATAAGTGTCTCTATATGACCATGTCTTCCAAAATGTGATCTAGACGGGTCAAGGGGTAGCTATATATATAAATCAGCTTTTTTTCAACTCTGCTTTTTGACCTACTAAGCTACGGACAAAGTAAAAAAAAAAAACTTTTAATTTATGACTTTTGAAAAAACTAAAATAGAGTTAAAACATAATAGAAAACCAGAAGCCTCTTCATTCCTATTCGTAATTAAAAATTAATTAGAGAAATCTTTTTTTAATTTAGAAAATGAAACGCTACGAATGGGGTAAAATTAATTAGTTTTGAATAAAAGATTAAGCAGAGTTCAAATAAGTCTAGAATAACTAGAGTCATTTGAAAGACTTGATTTTGAGATGAAAAATTTAAGTCGAGGAGATATGACATTCTGTACTTAAAACCAGGGCCGTAGTCAGAAAATTTTTTCGGAGTTAGGATGATTCCTCTTCCAAATAAATTAATAAAAAGAAATAATTTATAATTTTTGGGATTTCAGGGAGGGGGGAGGAAATGATTTGGACATGGACACATTAGTACATAGGATTTTTTATTTTAATTTTTTTTTCAGGGGGGGGGGGGGATCGATTCCATATTTATGAGGGTGAGAATTAAATCCTCATTAGAATTTGTGTCAACTAATAGTAAGTATTATCTAATCTTGGTATGGGCAATGGTTAATTGCTTTGCAAACAGATCAGAGAGATCTGTCTAATTAATATAGAAGAAGGGAATCTCCTTCTAGATCAATAGAAAGAGAGAGAGAGAAGAAAAATGGATTATTCATTTCAACTCCGGTCCAAAGCCATCAACAACATCTTTTGCTTTCTCAGCTCTTTGCTTTAGCTGATAGGGTTCTTTGTACATATCGATTCTTCGGACAAAATTGAAAATTTTTATATTTATTTCTAAAATATAGGGTCATCTAAAAATCTTTTTTTTTTATGGTTAAAAAAAGAATCATTTTATTTTTACTTTCTCTTACCCTATATCTTTTTTACCTTTTTATTTTTTTTATTCTTCATATATGAAATATATAGAGAGAAAGTATTGCGATCATGTCAAAAATTCGATGTCGAGATTTTGATGGATATACATGTTTTGAGGTCCCCTGAGTCCAAAAAAGTGGATTTATATTGCGGGACCGCAAATTGGTCTGTCTGTATGTGTGTAACGATTTTTAGCATGAAGGAATTGAGCTACCGGATTGAAATTTTATATTTAACTTAGGTACCTTCCCAGGCGCTCAAAATAAGCTTTTGATTTTCTCAAAATTCCCTCCAAGAATTTTTTAAAATTCATAAATCAACTATTTTTTAGATGCTCTTTAAAATGTATATTCTCATTTTGCCGTTGACATCTTCTGAAGACCACTTTATTCTTGTTTAACATAAACTAGTCTATCTATCACAATTTTTACTTTCTCTTACCTCTATAATAATTAGCCAAAGAGTACTTTACTGATGTACTTTTTAAGTTTTTTTCGATTTTCTCAAAATTTGCTCAAACGATTTTTTTTTAAATTCATAAATCAACTATTTTTTAGTATTTTCAAATGTAGGCCTATATTCTCGTTTTGTCCTAAAAATTGTTTGAAGCACACTTTACTCTTGTACTTCATAAGAAAGATAGGAGAAATGGTTGCCATGCTAATAAAATATAAATATTTTCCCAAGTTTATTGTACAGTATATCTTGGATTCTAATATATCGGTGGAAAACTAAATATGTATCGACACAAAAAATCTGGTGTGACAAGCACAGAGCACAACTTTTGATTACCGAAGGTAAGAGTAAGTTGTGTGCTGTGAGACCAGTCATACATTAAGGTATCTAGGTCAGTCTGAGAAAAAGGGAAGAATTAAAATAAACATTTAGACTTTTCACATAGCCTGGTCTTATTATTCAATCTGTACAAATTGATGAAGTAAATAGAAATGGAAGAAAAGAATAGGCAGGCGCTCGGGCTTGGCGTCGTTGGTAGCGCGCCAGCTTTGTATACCAAGGATCAAGGGTTCGGATTCCAGGCAGTCCGATTATTTTATTTAAGCCATTTGGAAACCAAAAATATATTTTCATAATAACGCTTATCGTTTAGATTCTTATATATCCTAAGTTGCCGAAAAGACTGTGTGTATGTGTGTAAATGTGAGTGTGAATGGGAATAAAGTGTGACTGTTTAAAAAAATAAAATAAAATAAAAAAAACATAGGCACGCCCTACTCGAAATGAGGAAGATAAAAAAAAATCTGGTGTGACTGGTTCTATTGCATACAGTTTTCTCTTATCTTTAGTAATTGAAAGTTGTGTCTTAAAAAAATATTTTATATTCTTTAAAATTTATTCATTTGTGGTGAGGATTACTTTTCGGATCTCTTTCCTAACCTCCCCGAAAAATTTTCTAAGCCCTGCTATAAAAAGTTTTTTACAAAGATACACATTAATGAAAGGAAAAAAACAACAAAAAATGATATGTAAATAAAATGAAAAATGTTAGAACATAATAAAATCAAGCAATCAACAAGTTACTGGAGAGAAATGTTGACGCCTTCAATTTATTGGATAGACTTCCACCTTAACCGCTAATTTTCTCACTATTATAAATCTAATTCTATTAATTTAATTGCTTGTCTTTAAGATAGAAAAGAGCTCTTTGTTCTAAAAAGCATTGAAATTATTTTTTTATTTTCTTATCAAGAGTACGATATACTACAATATATTTTAATAAATTATTTAATATAGGACCTATGTCGTTGGAAATAAGTTTGGGTTATTTGATAGATGGAATCCAGAGACAGCCCTTTTGTATTCATTGTACAATGAAATGATTGAGAACTCGATAATGAACTTCGTTTTCGTCGTCTATTAGCATCAAAATATGACGGAAACGTTGATAAAAAAAATCATTTGATTTTGAATAATCATCGTTTAGTGATAAGCGAGATCACCATGATGAAATATTCTAGTTTCTACCGGAAAAGCATTTTTGTATTGACGAATTGCATCAGATAAGCGTATGTTACAAACTTATCCTAGAGTTTATAATGTGTGTTATATAAACAAACAATTTTGAGGGCAAAATAAGAATATACATTTGAAAGAGCATCTAAAAAATAATTGATTTTTGAATTTTAATCAAAATCGTAGAGAAAATTTTGAGAAAATCGAAAAAAAAAACTAAAAAAGTACATCAGTAAAGTACTAGTACTTTTTAGCCGATTTTGTTTAAAAGCTTATTTTCACGCTCCAGGCGGGGTGTCTAACTTAAATATAAAATTTCAGCTTCAGAGCTCAATTCCTTCATGCTTAAAATCGAACACAGACAGACTATGTTGGGAAAACCACTTTTTTGGATTCAGGGACCTCAAAACGTGTATATACATCAAAATCACGACATCGAATTTTTGACATGAATCCAATACTTCCTCTCTCTATATATTAACATATATAGAGGTAAAAGAAAGTAAAAATGGCCTGTGTGTGTTCAAAATAAAAGATGAGTGAAATAAATTATGAGGTAGAAATTTTATAAGTTAGTTACCCTCCTAAGAAGCGAAAATTGGGTTTTAAATAAAATCGACCAAAGCTGTACATGTACTTTATTGATGTACTTTTTCAGTTTTTTCTATTTTCTTAAAATTCGCTCTAAAGATTTTAATTAAAATTAATAAATCAATTACATTTTAGATGTTCTTTGAAATGTATATTCTCATTTTGTCCTCAAAATTGTTTGCTCTTGTACTTCTTAGGAAAGATGGGACAAATAGTTGCCAGAGTTTTTCTTCGGAATGAATATTTCATTTTGAATTCTAATATACCGAACTGTTGGAAACTAAATATATGTCGAAACAAAAAAATCTGATGGGACAAGCACAGAACACAACTTTCAATTAACGAAGGTAAAAGAAAGTTGTGCGCAATAATAATAAAATCAGAATTTTTTTTTTCATCTAGGGTTTATTGGTGAATATTTGAATTTTAAATAATTGATTCAAAGAGACTATTGTTGTTCATTTTTGTTCAATTCCAATAAATAATCTAATTTCTAATTAAAACTTTTATTTCTAATCCGTTTTCAATGTGTTTTTGAAAAGGATAGATGTATAATATATATGTATATAAAATGATGATTTCAGGCCTCAAAGAAGAGATCTCGTCTTGACCAAAATCCCTAGATGGAAGAAAGGAAAAAGGACTTAATCAAATCGTAAGGCAAAGAAATTAGCTTCCTCTTTCAAATTTTAAATTAAATTTTTTCTATAAATAAATAAATTCAAAGCGGCAAAAAATTGATTCTACAAAAAAGTTTTTAAAGAGACTTAATTGCGATTCTATTTAATATTATAAATGCTGATTTCTGAATATTAATAGCCTTTTTTTTCTATTTTTTTCTCATTCTCTCTTTCTTAAGAGGAAATAAATCCCCTGTTGAATAGAAAAGGATTCGAGGTTAAATCTCTTAGGAGAAAGGTCAGGTTACAAAGTTTTAGTCGAATTGAAAAGAATTAAATATATCTAGAAGAAAGGGAAAGAGAGGGAAAGAAAAAAGGATTTTGATAAACTATTTGAGATGAACAACAAATTATAGTAATCTTATTTATTTATATCTTATTGAGAGGAATTTTATATTAAAAATCTGGTGTGACTGTCGCACAGCACACAACCTTTTCTTACCTCCGGTAATCGAAAGTTGTGTTCTGTTCTTGTAACACCAGATTTTTTTGTGTCAACATATATTTAGTAACCGACCGTACGGTACATTTGAGTTGAGATGTAAAATTTATAAGTATGGGAAAATATTTATATTTTGTTACCATGGCATCTCCTATCTTTCCAATGAAAAAATGAGAATATACATTTTAAAGAGCATCTAAAAAATAATTGATTTTTGAATTTTAATCAAAATCGTTGGAGCGAATTTTGAGAAAATAAAAAAAAAAAAAAAAAAAAACTGAAAAAGTGCATCAGTAAAGTACTAGTTTTTTAACGTACGATTCTGATTAAAAGCTCATTTTCACGAGGAGGGTACAAAACTTAAATATAAAATTTCAACACACATACAGACAGCCAAATTTGGATTCAGGGGACCTCAAAACGTGTATATCCATTAAAATCTCGACATCGTATTTTTGACAAGAATCCAATACTTTCTCTCTATATATAACATATTAACATATTCGAATAGGTAAGAGAACGGAAAAAAAGTTGGCTATTATTTAAAGAGAAATGAGAAACCGAGTATTTCTCTTATCACCGCCGACTATAATAAAGCTGGTATAATAAAGGCGAAGAAAGAAGAAGATTATTTCTCTTATTAACAGAGAGTTATTCTTATTAAAAAGAAGAAATCAATCCATATAAATAGAGGAAAAATTGAAAATAGGTCAAACAGAAAATAGAATCTCGCTTAAATGGTCGCAAGGAATAAGTGTGTGAGAGCACGCGGATAGACAAATCGGTAGACCTAAACATTATTTTTTCAACAAGTTGAAAGTGAAAAAGTCCATTTGTAATAGAAATTTTATTTTCTTTAAACTTTAATAATTAATTGATTTAAAATATAATCAGTACAATCTCCATCGTTTTAATAATTAAGTTTGTGAGATATTTTTGTGCTTAAGATTGGGCAAAAGTTGCACCCCCTGGAGTCGAACCAGGACCTCCACGCTTTCGCGGCGGGTGGACTACCCTTACCCTAGGGCGGCGCTTGAAGGAGAGTACCCTTGGGCCGGCCCAATGGGTAAGGGTAGTCCACCCGCCGCGAAAGCGTGGAGGTCCTGGTTCGACTCCAGGGGTGCAACTTTTGCCCAATCTTAAGCACAAACATATCTCGCAAACTTGCTATCTTAAACGATATATTGACTGGCTAATGAACAGTCTATTTGAGCATTGATTGAAAAAATTCCATCTTTTTCAAACAAGGCTCTACCTTGTTAATATTATATTTAATAATCAATTTACATTAATTCTAACTATACCAGTTATAACTCACAATTTTTTACTTTCTCTTAAATATATAGCCTATAGAGAGAAAGTATTGCGATCATGTCAAAAATACGATGTCAAAATTTTGATGTATATAAGCTTATATGTTTTGAGGTCCCTTGAATCCAAAAAAGTGGGCCCCGCAAATTGGTCTGTCTGTTTGTCAGTGTGTGTCTGTGGAAAGAAATAAACTAGTGTATAATTTGAATGTAATCACTTCTGATTTTGACAAGGAATTGTCGAAATACGTGTCAAGTGTTAATTTTTTAATTAATAAAACCTTTCAAACAAATATCCTAGTGTTTAATTTGTATATTTAATTTTAATTTACAAAATGTCTCAACGAGAACCAACGGTCGAAAGTTTAAAGCTTATTAGTAATAGCATACTCTATGTTTATTCCCTAGTATGACAATCTTTATTTCAAATTTTTTTGACTATCAAAGAAAAAGCATGGTAAAAAAGAGAATGAGAGGAATGAGCTAGAGAGAAAGAGAGCAATTATAAATAATATTTTTAAAAAAGAGAAAAAGATAAATAACAAGCTGGATGGAATTTTTATTTGTCACATATGATGTTCACTTTAGAGATGGATTTTTCTCCCTCGTTTTCGCAATCATTTTCAGCATTAAAAGAAAAATATATTGAGGGAAATATTTTCAGAAATAAACTTGACTTGTCGCGTTATTTATATCAATCCTCAGTGGGAACAAATTTAATTCAAACAACAATATTTTTAAAAGAATCTAAGCAAGAGAAAAAATAATGTTGATGTGAACTTATTTAAATCAATGGTTAAAATAAAATTTCATTACTAAGGTTTTAATAATACAAAGAAGAAGATAGGATTTCTGGAGAAAAGCAAGAATATGCATTTAAGTGATTTAATTGTTTATAAGACAATGAAGGAGAAAAAGAAAAATAAATAATAACAAAATAATATATTTTTACTTTCTCTTAGCCTATATATGAAATATATAGGAGAGAAAGTATTGCGATCATGTCAAAAATTCGATGTCGAGATTTTGATGGATATACATGTTTTGAGGTCCCCTGAGTCCAAAAAAGTGGGTCCCGCAAATTGGTCTGTGTGTGTATGTATGTATGTGTGTGTGTGTGTGTGTGTGTCTGTATGTGTGGACAGATTTTTAGCATGAAGGAATTGAGCTACCGGATTGAAATTTTATATTTAACTTAGGTACCTTCCCACACGCTCAAAATAAGCTTTTGAACAAAATCGGCCAAAAAGTACTAGTACTTTACTGATGTACTTTTTCAGTTTTTTTCGATTTTCTCAAAATTCCCTCCAAGGATTTTTTTAAAATTCATAAATGAACTATTTTTAGATGCTCTTTAAAATGTATATTCTCATTTTGCCGTTGAAATCTTCTGAAGACCACTTTACTCTTGTTCTTCATAGGAAAGATAGAAATGGTTGCCATGGTAACGGAATTTAAATCTTTTTCTTTTATTAGATTAAAAATCAATTATTATTTAAATTCCCATTTTTTTAAATTTATTTGTGTCTTTAATTGTTTCAAAGAAAACATATATGTCTCTCTCTCACTTGCAAACATTATCGTCTCTCTCTACTCTTTTAAATTCCCTTTCCACCTTATCTTCGCATAGGAACAATGTTAATTTCCTATAGGGATTTGTATGTTAATTTCGATTCAAAAGGGGGTCCCCTTTAGAACTTTTTAGGCATTTAAAATTTTTTTTCCAATTCTTATGAAATTTTGTATTTATTTACGATTCTATATTGTGTATAAAATGTCCAAATATGAGATTAAAATTTTGAAAAATAACCATAGTTTATTTGAAGCAGTCAACATTTAAAATGCAAGTTTGAAACTAAGGTGCTATCGGAAACTAAATATATCTCGACACAAAAAATCTGGTGTGACCAGCACAGTGCGCAACTTTCTCTTACCGAAGGGTAAGAGAAAGTTGTGTGCTGTCGCCAGTCACACCAGATTTTTTAAGTAATTTTTAGTCAATTAAGGCCAAATAGACTTTAACGATACACAAATTATTCTTAAATAATATATTAGGAGGTCTTTATAACATTTGGTATCCAAATTAATATTCAACGGATTGCCTGGGATCCGATTCCGCACCCCGTGGCTTTAAGAAAAATTCTGGTGTGACTTAACGCACAGAAGATTTTTTTGTGTCGATGTATATCCCATAGCATCTTGGTTTCTTAGATCCACTTGCGTTTCATAAGTAATTAAGAGAAAGTAATAAGTCAATAGATTCAAAATTTCCATAGGCTCTGTGTATTTCAAAGACCCCTGAATCGAAATTAACATGCAAATCCCCATAGAGATTTAACATTGGCTCTATGGAAGAAAGAGCCAGAAAATGAATTTGAAAAATCTGAACTACCACATCAGTAAAGTGTACTTCAAACAATTTTCATGAAAAACTTTACTGATGTACTTTTTAAAGAGCATATAAAAAATAGTTGATTTTTGAATTTTAATCAAAATCGTTAGAGCAAATTTTGAGAAAATCGAAAAAATACTTCAGTAAAGCACTAGTACTAGGCCGATTTTGTTCAAAAGCTTATTTTAACTTAGGGTACCTAAGTTAAATATAAAATTTCAACCTCGTAGCTCATTTTCCTTCATGCCTTAAACCGACAGATTTGCGGAACCCACTTTTTTGTACTCAAGGGACTTTAAAATGTATATCAATCTCCATACCGAATTTTTTACATATATTAAATATATAGGTAAGAGAAAGTAAACATATTATAATAAGCCCTCAATAAGATTTATGATTAAAAATTTCAATTATTAATGGAGAAGAAATATGCAGTTTTCTAACCAGCTATTCTATATTAATATTTATTTCATAATTCAAAATTCACCACAAAATCTTTATTATCTAAAGTGTAAATGATGATTTCGGAGATCGAGGGAGACCTAGATTTCATTGAAAGGATTAATAGGATTATAAGTGTTAGAACTTTGTAGGGACTTAACGAAATGGTGAGGCATTCAACCAGCTGATGTATTGTTAATCCACAATCATCATATTTTAAATAATAATTTAAAAAAAAGTTGATTACATCAATAGAGCCGTATGATGAGGTATTTTTTTTAACCCTTTTCGGCTACAGAGGCCATTAGGATGATGATGTATTTAATTGAATAATGAATAATCAGCAGCTTTTTATTAGATGCCCCCACCCAAATGACCGTGAAATAATGAAAATAATGAGTTAAATAAGATGTAAAGAAATTTATTATAATTTTCATTTTGACATCTTAAAGTAAGTCATCAAGAGATAAATTTTAATAAAATTTATCGCAAACAAAATTGTGAAATTTTTCTTTGTTAATGATTCAAATATAGTCGAAAATTTTCTCTTAATTTGAAAATGATGATGGATAGTAAGGATCACTTCTCAATCAAGATATCCTCTTTAGTTTTAGATTATGTTAGCTAAAGGACTTAAGAGGAAATAGAAGTTGGATTGACTTGGAATAAATAGACAGGAAGTGAGGCTAAATTAGGAAATAAAGTGGTACAAATTTCGTTAAGATATCTTAAGAAAATATAGAAAAAAATTTTTTAATATTAAGTTATAATAAAAACAATCCTAAGGCAAGATGAATCAATTTGGTAGCTACCTGTAGGATCAATTCTAACAAAAAACTATGAATAAAATTGAATGTTTTTCAAAGAATTTTTTGGAATTTCCAATAGCTAATACACTCAATTTAATTCCTTGAAAATGTTAAATATGCTTGGTTTGTAGTAGAGCTTAAGGGGGGGGCATCTCTTCTTTTTGGTGTTTTGTGTTTTTTTTTTTTTTTTTTTTTTTTTTTTTTTTTAAAAAAAAAAAAAAAGGGCCCCAAACCCAAAAAAATAAATTAAAAAAAAATGAGTATTTTTTAAATTTTTAATGGGCTAAAGTAGCGAAAAAGTTTGGGAGAGGGGGAGAGAGAGAGAAAAAAGTGTAAAAAAAAAAAAAAAAGTTTGGGGGGGTCACCACCCCCTTGACCCCCCCTCTGGGACCGCCCTTGAGCTTAAGAGCGAACTTTAAAAAAATGGAAAACCCTACCCTAAGGGCTTATTTAAAAAAAAAAATGCATTAAAAAATCAATTAAAATGAACAATGAAATTTAAAGAAAAAAATTTCCATTATGTGTGTACGAGTTTATTTAATTTTTTTTTTTTTTTTTATAAAATCTTTCTTTAAGATAAGGATTTTTAATTGTGTCTGATAGGATAGGGATAGGAAGAGATTAAAGTAAAACGATCGTACAGAGTGTAAAAAGGGCTGTACAAATTTCAAATGGAAAATACTAGAGAAATGTAGTTAAGTAAATAAAAATGTATAAAAAAAATTTCAGAATAAAAAAATTTGCGACTAGAAAAAATTTGGTTAGGTGAAAATAAAGCATTGTCTATCTATCCATCTATCCTTTGGCTAGTATTTCGACATTCGAACCAATTGTAAGTATAGGCCCATTTAATTAAATTAAAACAAAATTTATTCCTCAGGCTGCTCATGAAACAAGAGCATTACCTACAAGAATAGAGAGCTGTCTTTTAGAGCAAAGGTGAGGAAGGCTCCAGGTTCATAATTTAAGGGCCAATGTTTGTTTTGTATCAAGTTATTTTAATTAGTAATAAATTTAATAACCTGTCAAATTAAATGGTAAGTCAGCCAATGTAGGAGTCGATGTTTAATAAAAATTTTCAATAATAGATATTGATTAATATTGAGATCGCGATATACAGTTTAATAGCTATAGCAAAAAAAAAAAAAAAATTCCACCTTAATGGTAATATTATAAGATGCTAGGATCAATAAGGCTAATATATTATATTTAATTCATTTTGATTGCAAGAGTGTGTCTCTAATATATAGTGTATCCCTAGTGATACCCCTTGCATAGATAACCATCTACGTTATTTTGTTTAAATGGTTGTCTTGAGAAAAGAATTCAAAATTACTTTTTTCCCACTTGTAAATTTGAAAGTATTTTAAGACTTTTAATCAAATTTTGTTGATAACCATAGAGATTAAATGAAAATGAAATTAAAATTCATGACATGGATTGTCACAAATGATGCCAAAACTTATATATAGGATGTTATAAATATAAGTTCAGAATGAAATTCAGATTTTAACCAGAATATATTAAGAATGGACAATTGTTTTAGCAATCAAGTGATATTTGGATTGGCTACCAATCTAATCGAAATAAATAGAGATGGGGTCTAACAGGTCTTCGACAGCGACAAAATCTGGTGTGACTGGTCACATGGCACTCAACTTTCTCTTACCACAAGAGAAAGTTGTATACTGTGCTTGCCACACCAGATTGTTTAGAAATATTTAGTACGGTACACTTTTTTTTTTTTTTTTTTAAACATTCACACTTTTTTTTCTCATTCACACTCGCATCCACACACACAATTCACACAGTCTTTTCGGCAACTTAGGCCATATAAGACTTTGACGATAACCGTTGTGATTAATATATATATTGTGAGTCCAGGCATTCTTATTTGTACGGTACATTTGAATTCAAGATGTAAAATTTATAAACAGAAAAAAATGTATATGTTAACATGGCAACACAACCATTTCTCCTATCTTTCCTATGGAGTACAGAATCAAAGTGGTCTTCATAAGAAAATGAGAATATATATTTTAAAGAGCATAAATAATAATAATAATAATAATAATACATTTTGACATGAATCCAGACTACTTTCTCACTATTATTAAACAATTTTTGAATTATATACAGGATTATTCTCATTAGAGAGTCTATCGTTCATTTACATACTTTCTCACTAAATAGGTCTATATAGGTAAGAGAAAGTAAAAAAATCAAGTGATATAAAATATGGCCTACAAAATATAAATTAAAATGATATTGTATTCTAGAGAATCCTAATGATTTAATTAAAAAAAAAAATTAATACTAATATATTATCAGGTATTCCAATAGGCTCTATGGGTTTTTTTCGATTTTTACAAGACATATATTCAGTCTGTCTAAGGGTAATTGAACAATTAGATTAATTGAACTATTTAGATTTGTTAGAAAATTGGTAATTTTTTCATGTTTTATCTCTTTACCCGTATAATAATAGGAATCTTGTTTATAGTTAATAAATATTTTCCCTTCAATTTGGCATTGAATCTGAAAGAGATAATATATTGACCAATAATAATATTTATTTTATGCAACCCAAAGTTGAATAAATTAGGATAAAATATTATACGTATTTCAAAAGTTTTAATATGAAATTTTTTTTTAAAGATCAATTCAACCGAATTCGACAATGTTTTTAGAGGGGAAACGATATGAATTTTATGTTTTCATTTTACTTGTTATTTGCCTACCCTTGTAGGAGAATAATTGAAATTCTATGTTATTTTGATTTTATACAATAATATATTCCCTTTCACTTTAAAGGAAATTTCTATAATTTAACCACTCTTATTTATGTATTATTCTCTAGTTAAATTTATTGTAGTTTCATTAACATTTAATTTACGTCATTCAAATAGGCTAATTAAATTTCTAAAAGTTTTGATAGGTTTATTAAATATCTATTTGAAGATATAGCTGAATGTTGATATTCAAATTAGGAAGAACGAATGAGTAAAGCAGCTAGTTTGTATTTCAATTTATTGTCAAAACAGGGGCGACGTTTCGGTCGGCATTTGCCATCTTCAAGGTTAGATTAATTTCTGGAAATATTAATTCTCGCCAAGTTATTGTATATTGAGCATACACAATTGCAATTGTTAATGACCAAAAATTTTATTTTTACTCATACCATGGACAGAGTCACTCTCGTCGGCCCTGGTTTGACAATAAAGTGAAATTTAAACTAGCACCTTTGTTCATTCTTTCTAATTTAAATATCTATGTTAAAACAGTCAAACCTACTAAAAATTTGACATATCCCGATAAAGGTGTTTTAAGCGACCGAAAAAATATTTTTTTTTTTACTTTAAAATTACCATCATCTAATTTTTTTTTTTTTTTTTTTTCAATATATTTTTCTAAACTTTTGTTATCAAAGGGTCATTTGGGGAGTGGGGGAGGGTATTTGCCCACCACCCCAAGGGCTCATTTATATTATTCTTAAATAAAATATATCAAAATATATCTACAGTAAAAAATTAAAAAAATTAATTGAATTAAATACGTTTTGGCCGAATTTGAGATACGTATTTGTAAGAAAATTTTAAGAAAAATCTGGTCTGACTAGTCGCACAGCACACAACTTTCTCTTACCTTCGGTAATCAAAAGTTGTTTTCTGAGCTTACAAGCACATGTCACACCAATTTTTTTTGTGTCGACATATATTTAGTTTCCAACAGTACGAAAGATATAAAATTTATCTATGAAGTGCAAGAATAAAGTGGTGTTCAGAAGAAATGAGAATATACAGTTTAAGGGGCATCTAAAAAATAATGTTATCGAAATCGTTGGAGCAAATTTTGAGAAAATCGAAAAAAACTGAAAAAGTACATCAGTAAAGTACTAGTACTCTTTGGTCGAATTTGTTTAAATGCTTCGTGTCATGTGCCAGGGTGGTGCCTAACTTGAATATATAAAATTTCAACCTCGTAGCTCTTTTCGTTCTTGAGATATTTTGTTCACAGACAGACAGACCATGTCGCGAAAATCTCGATATCGAATTTTTGACATGATTCCAATACTTTCTATATATATTAACATATATAGTTAAGAGAAAGTAAAAAAATAGTTTGTCCCCCCACCCCCCCAATAAAAAGTTGAAATGACTCCACTGATTGTTATTACTAATAAAAATTAAATAATTTACTACATTGCAAAATCCCCAAAATAAAATTTTTCAAAATAGTTAAAAAAAAAAAAAATTTTCTAACATTTAATAAATAGTAGACCTATCAAAGTAGAAATTTCAAGCAACGATATTTAGTCAAATAAAATGGACTTAATTATTTTGACTTCTGACACAATCATTTAATAATGGGAATATATACATAAAAACCTGAGATACAAACAAATTTTAATAAATAGAAAAAATAGTCAACTCACAAATGAAGGCGAGATTAAAATAGAGTGAAAAAGTGATAGTTGAGTGTGTAGTGGTGGATGCAGTGTCTGAGTGTTCCGATCAGATTGACGGTCGGCACGAGACTGGCGCGCGCCGTGTCCAAAACAGACACCTCCTCTCTCCATCTCTCTCTTTCTCTCCTTTTCTCTTTCCCACTCTCTCGCTCTCTCTCTCTCTCGTTTGTCCCCCAGCGTCTATCACTCCCTACTTCGCGAGTCATTCATCTCACCTCCACTACTCCATAGAGAGAGAGAGAGAGAGATAAGGGGGCGAGACTCCAAATATTTTTTAACCTTATTATAATAATAACAAGATCTACAACCCACTAAGAAATTTATAATTTTATTATATAGGAGTAGAATGTTTCTTTTATTGATATATACTGTATGTATCTAAAACTTTATACAATTTTTAATATAATTATAATTGGTGAATCTTAAATTGTTAACAAAATCTGGGCAACAAATACTTTGGTATAAAAACAAACAAACAAAAGTACTGCAATTTCGGTATATCTCTGAATTCACTCATCGAAAAATGATTAAAGAACAAATTTTTAGTCCTAAGAAGATATAAAATTTGGATGGACCGACCAGAAAGAAGGTGTTAAAAAATACTTTTTCTAGACAAATTTAAAAAAAAAATGTCATTTTTTAAACAAATTTATATATAAAATTAAGGACCAACAAACAAAGATCTAGACAAATAAAAAAAAAACATTGTCTAGAAGTCTTTTTAAACACCTTCTTTCTGGTCGGTCAATTCAAATTTTGTATTTTCTTAGGACTATAAATTTGTTCTTCCATCATTTCTCTTATCTTTCCTATCAAGTACAAGAGTAAGTGCGCTCGAAACAATTTTGACGTCAATATGCAATTTAAAGAGCAACTAAAAAATAATTGTTTTTACTTTCTCTTACCTATGTATATATGTAATATATATAGAGAGAAAGTATTGGATTCATGTCAAAAATTCGATGTCGAGATTTTGATGGATCTTCACGTTTTGAGGTCCCCTGAATCCAAAAAAGTGGTTTTCGCGACATGGTCTGTCTGTGGGTGGGTGGGTGTGTGTGGGTGGGTGGGTGGGTGGGGTGGGGGTGTGTCTGTGTTCAATTTTAAGCATGAAGGAATTGAGCTACGAGGTTGAAATTCTATATTTAAGTTAAACACCCCGGGACCGGAAAAATAAGCTTTTAATCAAAATCGGCCAAAAGAGTACTAGTACTTTACTGATGTACTTTTTCAGTTTTTTTCGATTTTCTCAAAATTTGCTCCAACGATTTTTTTAAAATTCAAAAATCAATTATTTTTAGATGCTCTTTAAAATGTATATTCTCATTTTGCGATTGAAATCTTCTGAAGACCACTTTACTCTTGTATTTCATAGGGGAAGATAGGAGAAATGGTTGCCATGGTAACAAAATATAAATATTTTCCCATACTTATAAATTTTACATCTGAGTTCAAATGTTCCGTACTGTCGGGAACTAAATATATGTCGACACAAAAAATCTGGTGTGACAAGCACAGTACACAACTTTCGATTACCGAAGGTAAGAGAAAGTTTTGTGCTGCGCCAGTCACCCAGATTTTAATTTTAATCAAAATCGATAGAGCGAATTTTGAGAGAATCCGAAAAAAAACTGAAAAAATACATCAGCAAAGTTTTTGAACGATTTTGCTCAAAAGCTTATTTTCACGGCTCACATGGTCTCAGGTTCCGCAAAGTGGAATAAAAAAAAGTAGCAATTACGACATTTGTCTCGAATTTAAGAAGGGGAGGAAGAAATAAATTTCCTTCATTATAAAAGCCGAAAAAGACCTTAGGGCTGAACGCACACCATCAGAGCAAAAACGTTTTCGGACAAAACGTGCCTAAAACTGTTTTTTTCAATGCTTTTCTATGGGTCAACGCACACCGAGGAGGCAAAACAGAAATAAGCATGATTCGACAACATTGAACAAAATGTTTTGCCTTGCGTTTTGCTCAATTGGTGTGCGTTGGCATTGAGCAAAACGTTTTGCTCTTAGACAAAGCGTTTTGTCCGAAAACGTTTTAGCTCAATTGGTGTACCATCAGCCTAAATAAAGGTCTAGGTTTCTTTTGCTGGGATAAATTTATTAGATTTTCAGAAAGAGAAATAAAATTCTCAATATTTATTGTCAATTTCACTATTCTAGCAAGATTTAGAGTAAAAAATATTTTTGGACGGACGGTTTTCTATTAGGCACTTCATCCGGTCAAAGATATATAAATTTAAATTCACCATCCAATAAATAATATAGAATTGTATCTATATATAAATTTATAATATTCATTTGCATTTATATTTTGATTAAAAATAAATAATGAGATTCTATTTTTAATATCAATTTTTCTGCTATTGATTATTATTTTATAATAATATATAAAATAAATTTTGAGGTAACAGCCCCAGCTGTAAGGGGATCCCCCGGCCTTGACATCCCAATCACGTGTTGATGGTCTCTGAAGGTCCCACGTGAACTATTATTCTGTCTTTATTAATTGCTCTCTCTTTAAATTGTATTTCTAATCACCTGTTAGCTATGTTCTCCACGTCCCGATTATGAAATTGACACCGGTTACATGTTTACTACTAACTAAGACGAAAATAAATCTTTTTTTACCAAATTTGGTTGTCTCACTTGATCTTTTCCCGGTTGAAGACAACCAAGCCCCACTTGCTTACAGAACACTGGCGGCTTCCTTAATATTTTTCAACTTTAAGGAAACTGAGACAATTTTTTTTTTTTTTTGTTTTTATAAATAAGGATGATCAATTAAATTTCGAGGTCACATCGTGACTGATAAAATTCATATTCCATTGAATAAAAACATTATTGTAATTAAAATTGTTAATTAACTTGCCAACAGTCACGTGTACAAAGACGTATATTTCTCTTTAAGATGAAATATTAAAAAAAATAAAATCTAATAAATTTATTTATGAAAGAAAGAAATCAAAAAGAACATTAAATATAATTAAATTAAAGATGTTCAAAATGGCTCCTTTCTCTTTGAATTATTTTTAATGAAAAAAAAAATATATATCTACGTATATATTTTTATATATATTAAAAAGAAAAAGATAAATATTGGAAAATAGTGATTTGAATTAGGAAAATATTTTTTCAAGTTTAAATGAAATACAGTATATTGATAATATAATATTTGTTTTTAATAAAACTTTTTTACATTCTCTTACCTATGTATATATGTAATATATATTAAAAAGAAAAAGAATAAATATTGGAAAATAGATTTAAGCCATTTGGATACCAAAAGAATGCCTGGACCCACAATATATATATTATTTACAACGGTTATCGTCAAAATCTTATATGGCCTAAGTTGCCGAAAAAGACTGTGTGAATGTGTGTGTGGATGTGAGTGTGAATGAGAAAAAAGTGTGAATGTTTAAAAAAAAAAAAACTGGGACAGGGGCAGGGGTGGACTGGAATATCGTCAAAAAAGTCGAGACGTAATATGTGAACGAACCCTATTTAATAATTAAAAAAAAAAAAAAAATACAGTGAGATTCAAAAAAGCGTCCATTTTTAAGCCTTTTTCGTGCCAAATAAAATTTAAAAAAATATATATATATATTTTTCAACAATAGATGAAAAGAGCAGGCAGCCAAATAATCAATCTCTACGAAATAAAACTCTATGTTAAGGAAACAGTTTCGGCTTAAATTAGATGAGTCAGTCCGATGATTTTATTTAAGCCATTTGGATACCAAATGGCTTAAATAAGAATGCCTGGACCCTAATATAGATAAATTCATAAATAACGGTTATCGTTAAAGTCTTATATGGTCTAAGTTGCCGAAAAGACTGTGTGAATGTGAGTGTGAATGAGAAAAGAGTGTGAATGTTTTTGTTTAAAAAAAAAAAAAAAAAATTAGATGAGCCCGAAACTGTTTACTTAGCTCTGTACAATATTTTCAGCTCAACAATGGACTGAAGGCGGCCTTATCTAATTAAAGACCAAACAGTTTCCTTTTATTTCGTAGAGACCGATTACCTGGGTGTCTGCGCCTATCAGCTCAAAACAGACGAGGGGGGGGGGACTTTTCTAATATCAATTTTATTATTTTATTAAATGCCACATCCTAACTGGACAAAGAGAATGGCGTCTTTCGTAGTTTTTATGCTCTCAGAAGAGGCGGGGAATTTTCAATTTTGTATTTTTATATATATAGTCTATATTTTTTTTGTATCCTTAATTCGTTTGGAAGAGGGGCAACTGCCCCATCCTGGATACGCCAATGTATAGCAGTCCCATTATTTCTTCAAAACATAAAAATACCTTTCGATATTTCGTCATTATTTATTCAAATAGTCGTAGTCCTAGCCATTTTCATAAATAATCGGAATAGTTTTGCGTCTAAAATATGAAATCCCATTTGTTGAGTGTGATAAAATTCGTATGGATAGTTAACTAAGAATCGAGAGAAAGAGAGAAGGGAGATGTTTTTTTTTTTCGAGTGAGGATTAATTAATGGCGATGGACATGTCTGCTCCAGCTCTGTGATGTGTGCCTCGACAGAATGTCTTTATATGTGGGTGTGTGATATGTTTCCAAAATGTCAATAACACTGGCTCTTGCCATCTCTCTTGCTAAGTTTATTTTTATTTTTATATTAATTCCAATTATTAAATTGAAAACCTATTCAAATTCAATTGCTTAAATAATCTATTTGAATTTTATCTCTTTTTTATCTATGAATATTTTTATATCGTTTTAATAAGTAAAATATTTATTCAAATATACATTAATATAATAGATAAAAAAAAATAATTTTACAAATAAAATTAATCAGTATATGAAATGAATATTTATGTCGTTATTAAAAAGAGCATAATACGGAGGGGAGGAAAATGTCAAGATTTTTATAAAGTATTTTATTAACTTTTTTTATTCAGTCAAAATAAATAATTTCTGTTTATATTCATTACACATATAATTACAAGAATCTAATTGAAACCTCTATTAAATATGAATTTTGCAATATCTTATTTTAGTCAAATTCGTCTTGTTTTTGCCACCCACACGACTCAAATATTAATAATATTCTGTTTATCCCAGTTTCAATTTATATATATTTCCTGCAAAGTTATGCAATAATATCTACAAAAGGGTTTTTGTAAAATGCCGAATAAACAAAAAAAAACCTGGTGTAATTACCGCATAGCACAACATTTTCTTTTACTTTTGTTAATCGAAAGTTGTATGATATACTGTCCTATTAGATATTTTAGTGTTTCGACATATTTCGTTTCCAATAGTAGCGAATCAAAACCCTAGCCTAAAAATTTGTATTTTTCCAATGAAAAGTGAAAAGAATACATCCGAATAATTTGTTACAAATTTAAAATCAATAAACATCTGTCAAAGTTTAATCCAATTTAAAAAGTAATTAAATTGACGTATGAATTTTCATTTATCAAACATAAAATTAAATAATAATGAAATCTAAAAACTTTAATAATAGATATACACTCTGTATATTTTAATTATTTGAATTATCACAGTTTAGGTTCAATGTCAAATGCTAATATCTTTTAGAAAATATAAACACCAGAAATAAAGATTAGTTCACTAGCTAGAAACGAACGTAGAAGGAGGAGTTAGAGATAGGAAATAATGTAACTTCATGGGGTGCTGGTAGATGGCTACGGCCAGAGGCCGGTAGAGTTTGAGTTGTGTGTCTGCGCGCACGATAGCACCTCGGGTAAATAAACAGGGATCCGATAGGAATTTCAAATAAGCATAATAAAAATAAATGCATTAGCTAGTCATTTAGGTTACAAACCTAACTGGAAATAAGAACTGGAAAAGAGAAGACGATAAAATAGGCTTTGAATAAATTTCTACTGATAAAAAAAAAATGTGACAATAGGAAAACTTCTGTGAAGGGCACCTCTAAAAAACTAATTTCTTAAAAGGAAAATAATAACCTTTTTTTTTTTTTTAAAAAGCTAAGATAAAATTTCAAGAGTCTCTTCAAAGAAAGTGAGTGATATCGGTGTATTTTGTTCCTTATAATATAGCCTATTAATATTTATTAAGTTTAAATATAGGTTAAAGAATTTCAAGATATAAATATATAATTAAATAAGGAAGTTCACTCTCGCATAATAAGAGAAGCAAAATAATTCAGTTTTTATCGGCAAGTGTGCTAAAAAGAAGGTCAGTGAGATGAGAGAGGTGTGAAAAAATTAAATATTTATATTGCTATAAGGATCCAACCTCGAGGCGAAAATAATTTTAATAGTTTCAATGAGACGAAAAATCAAGGAAATCGGTTTTATAGGTTAACGAAACAAACAAATTGACCATAACTATGAATATTAAAAATTTGATGTTTAGTGAGGATTATTTATAGAATAGTAGGCTACTAAAAGCAGAATGATTATTAAATAATAGGCAAAATGTGGCTAAGAAATACTTGTGTATTTTAAATACTTAGAACAATAGACTTTATAAATATCGAATACAACTAGTAAGGGGAAGGAGAGGCCGCTGCCCCCTACAGATTCAAAAAATTACTGTGATTTTTTTTAAAAATGTTTTATTGCCCGAATGTAACAAGTATACAGACAGTTTCCTAAATTGTGGGCCGTGACAGTACAGGATCTACAAATATATCAATATCTTCTCATTCTGTCCGCCTCTACGCCTCTAGCCCTTGAACTTTCAAGATAGTCCGATGATTTTATTTAAGCCTTTTGGATTACCAAAATGGACCCCAAATAAATAGTAGAAGTTAAAATTTTGCTGGGACAGATCGTTGAGGTATTGGATATGGAGAAAATATACACCAGCGAGTTACTTTCCACAATTAAAATAATTTATTCTGCAAATATTTCGGAATGCCTACGCAATCCATCTTCAGTGCATCAAATTACACTTATGTGGAGCGTGTCTTAATGATAAAATTTTTTGTGTATGAGAAGCCATTCAAGAATTATGGTGAATTTTTTAATGTGCAAGTCACTGAGGGAAAAACTATACATGTAGGTATTTTAACAGTTGGTCAGATTCCCTTTTTGAAAAAACAGTTTATCCCAGTGACAGGTTTGGCGCAAGCAAGTTTTATTACTGTAGAGAGTAATAAAACTTGCTTGCGCCAACCTGTCACTGGGATAAACTGTTTTTTGCAAAAAGGAATCTGACCAACTGTATAAAATACCTACATGTATAGTTTTTCCTCAGGACTTGCACATTTAAAAATTCACCATAATTCTTGAATGACTTCTCATACACAAAAAATTTTATCATTAAGACACGCTCCACATAAGTGCAATTTGATGCACTGAAGATGGATTGCGTAGGCATTCCGAAATATTTGCAGAATAAATTATTTTAATTGTGGAAAGTAACTCGCTGGTGTATATTTTCTCCATATCCAATATCCCAAATAAATATATTATTAATATAACGGTTATCGTCAAAGTCTTAAATGGCCTAAGTTGCCGAAAAGACTGTGTGAATGTGTGTGTGAATATGAGAGTGAATGAGAAAAAAGTGAGTGTTTAAAAAAAAAAAAAAAAAAAAAAAAAAAAAAAAAAAAAAAAACTTTCAAGATGTAAAATGGGAACAAATTTATATTTTGTTACCATGGCAACCATTTCTTCTATCTTTCTATGAAGTACAAGAGTAAAGTGGTCTTCAGAAGATTTCAATGGCAAAATGAGAATATACATTTTAAAGAAAATCTAAAAAATAATTGATTTTTGAATTTTAATCAAAATCGTTAGAGCGAATTTTGATTTTTGATTAAAAGCTTATTTTTATGCCTCAGATGGGTGCCTAACTTGAATATAAAATTTCAGCCTTCTAGCTCAATTCCTTCATGTTTAAATTGAACGCAAACACAGACGGACACACATATAGACCATACCAGACACACACACACACACACAGACAGACCATGTCGCGAAAACCACTTTATTGATTCAGGGGACCTCAAAACGAGTATATACATCAAAATCTCGACATCGAATTTTTGACATGAAATACTTCCTCTCTCTATAGCCTATATATATTCATATATAGGTAAGAAAAGAAAGTAAAAATAAGACATTTGTTTTTTATTTGATATTAAAGTTTTGTCTCATTTTTACTTTCTCTTACCTATGTATATATGTAATATATATATAGAGAGAAAGTATTGGATTCATGTCAAAAATTCGATGTCGAGATTTTGATGGATCTTCACGTTTTGAGGTCCCCTGAATCCAAAAAAGTGGTTTTCGCGACATGGTCTGTCTCTGTGTGTGTGTGTGTCTGTCTGTGTGTGTGTGTGTTCAATTTTAAGCATGAAGGAATTGAGCTAGGAGGATGAAATTTTATATTTAAGTTAAATACCACCCGAGACCGGAAAAATAAGCTTTTAATCAAAATCGGCCAAAGAGTACTAGTACTTTACTGATGTACTTTTTCAGTTTTTTTCGATTTTCTCAAAATTCGCTCTAACGATTTTGATTAAAATTCAAAAATCAATTATTTTTTAGATGCTCTTTCAAATGTATATTCTCGTTTTGCCCTCAAAATTGTTTGAAGCACACTTTACTCTTGTACTCCATAGAAAAGATAGGAGAAATGGTTGCCATGGTAACAAAATATAAATATTTTCCCATACTTAAAAATTTTACATCTGAATTCAAATATTCCCTACTGCCGGGAACTAAATATATGTCGACACAAAAAATCTGGTGTGACAAGCACAGAACACAACTTTCGATTACCGAAGGTAAGAGAAAGTTGTGTGCTGTGCGCCAGTCACACCAGATTTTTTGATTTTAAGCGCTAAATATGAATTAGTAATGAATTCTAAAACCTTTTAAAAACTGCTCTTTTCTTCCCCAAATGATACACATAAAATCAAAATTTATCAATTAATTAATAATTAACAATTGATTCAAACCGGAGTGGTCTAAAGGTAAGCTACGAGAAATGCTAGTAATTTATAGTAACGATCGAAGTGTTTCGAATTATCGTTGAGTATAAATAGATAGGACATTGTAGCAATTTATTGGAATTGGATGGTTGATGCCGGACGGCATCGATTTCTACAAATTGTAATGATTTCACTCAGTTTGCATTTGCCATTGCATCGAAAAAAAAACTGTCGACAAAGGAATATGACGATTTATCCTAGCGGTAAACAGTACTCCACTCTTTCGATTTATTGAAGCCATTTTGTCAATCACATCGTTACTATTTCTATTAACGTATAAATCTGCCTCAAGTCAAAATTTCATATTTCCAGAATGTAACACACAAACAGATGTCAGGGGACACTCAAAACATGCATTTCCATTAAAATCTCGATACCGGAGTTTTGACATGAATCCAATACTACAATCAAAATACTATTCCGGCCGTTTGTGCGCAACCTTTTACTACCAAACGCGCTTTGTATTTAGGATTGTTCGTATTTTTCATTCCTTTTTATTTTAAAGACCCATTTTGGATGCAGAAATCTTCCTCTTGCCAGGAATGAAATCGACAACGTCGTAAGTATGATTCTTTATGAGGGTTAATTTCGGCCCTCATTGCTTCTTTCCATTTTTCAGCATCTGGTCCAGATAGAGCCTCTGAAGCGGTAGACGGTTCGTTCGACAGTATGATGTCTTCGGATTTATATCCTCTTCAGCTAGGTATGTAATATAATCCGGATATGTTTTAGGCTTGGAGGTCCTTCCTGATCTCCGTGTGTCCTGAACATCATTTTCGTCTTCAGGTAAGCTTTCCGAAGTCATTTGTTGAACGTCTTGCTGACCTTCTAATTGTTCTTCTGGATCTCGATTGCTTGGACCATCTTCTTGATTTATTTCTCCTTCTTCTTCAGGAGTTAAAGGAGGAGTAAAATTAGTTCCATCCTCATGCCGTTCACCTTCTTTTTCTTCAGTGAGAGTTGAGGTAAGAGTAAGATCTGACGGATTTTTATTTTCGTTTCTTAGGTCATGATCATTCGGGGAAGTTTCCAAGAATACTACATCTCTGCTTATGAAAATTTCTTTCGTTTTAGTATTTATGAGACGGTATCCCTTGGTATTTTCACAATATCCTATAAAGGTTAGTTTCACCGACTTTGGATCCCACTTCTTCCTTCGGACCTTAGGTATGTGCATCATCGCTGGACATCCAAAAATTCTAAGGTGAGAAATATCAGGAACTCTGTCATTCCACATTTGATAGGGAGAGTTTGCCTTGAAGCGCCTTTGCTGGTGAGAGATTTGTAAGGTAGGCAGCTGTTGCAGTAGCCTCTGCCCAGTATTCCTTTGTTAGATTTGCATCAAAAAGCATAGCTCTCGCCTTCTCGACTAGAGTCCTATTTACGCGTTCCGCCACTCCATTTTGTTGCGGGGTGTAAGGAACCGTTAACTGGTGAATTATCCCAGACTTGGTGAGTATATTCTTTATATTAGAATTTACATATTCTTTTCCATTGTCGCTTCTAATTTTCTTGATTTTCTTCCCTGTTTGTTTTTCTATAAACGCTTTAAAATTTTTAAAAGTTTCTGCCACTTGGGATTTATCTTCTAAGAAATAGACAAATATTTTTCTCGAATAGTCATCGACAAATGTAAGAAAATATTTACTGCCTCCTATGGAGGTTGTTTCCATCGGACCGCATAGATCGGTGTGTATAAGTTCTAATATTTCCTTAGATTTTCTTTTTACTGCGTTTAAAGGGCATTCTTGAATGTTTACCTTTAATACATAATTCACAGGGATTTTTATCTTCGGAATAATTATTCATTCCCTCTGATATTTTGCATAGTTCTCGCAAGCTTCGTCGATTTAAGTGACCAAGTCGCCTATGCCACAGTAAACCATTTGATTGGGTATAAAAACAGTGTTCTTTGGAATCATTAACAGTTTCTAATTTATAAATTCCATTTTTAACTTTTGCAGAAGCAACGATTTGTCCGCTCTCTTCTTTTATCACGGCCCCATTGTTATTAAAAACAATAACATGTCCTTTTTCCGCAATTTTATTTACGGATAATAAATTTACCGCAGCATTTGGTATATAAAGCACATCTTTAGCTTCAACTTCTACGATTTTATCTTTCAGTTAAAAAGTTTATATCCACTGAGCCAATCGCAGTAGATGTTAATGCTGTATTGTCTGCTGCATTTATCACCCACTTTTAGGGACGGCATTTTTTAATCAGATTTTTGTTTTTGGTAATATGACTCGATGCACATGAGTCTAAATACCAATCGTCATTTACTTCCATTTCATTTGAGAAATAAGCTAAAAATGCCTTTTTATCTTTATCTTCTGAATTTTCCCTATTTTTATTTGAATTATTTTGCTTATTTTTAAAAAAGCAATTGCGTGCTAAATGATTTGTTTTACCGCAAATATCCGACATTTCAATTTATTATTAAATTTTTTCTTTGAAACTAATAACGCGGACTCAGCATCGGGGCTCTTTGGTTCGCTCACTTTTATATCTTGTAACAATTTTACTTTTATGCATCGCCAGTGATTTTAATTCCGGAGCTTTTCTAACGCCATTATCATGGGAGAATATTTTTCCGGAAGTCCGGCTGGGCAAAATTGTACCGACCCATTCCTCACTGACTTCAAAACCTATTTGTGTTAATTTGGAACGCCGTGGTGATTATTTGGTCGCAATAATCTTCTATAGATTTACAATTTGTTAATTGCGTCGTAATTAACGTCCGCATTAATCCTACG
>JAKCPI010010956.1:0-21978 GCA_023213315.1 Euborellia annulipes | reverse complement strand
TTTTAACACATACTACTGTAGTATACATGTCCAAAGTGACGCGCTCTGTTAATCACATATCATCCCAAGCGTTAGGAAATTTCCTTTGATAGTTGTTTTGGAAACATTGGTTGGCTCCGTGGTGAAATTTATTTTTTATTTTCTGCATGCTCAATTTCTAATTGGTTGATGAGGTGTCTCCCCCATCATCCCTCCCCCCCCACCATTCGCTCCCTTTACGTATATATAATAGGCTACATATATGAAATCAGTGAGGCGGCGAACGCAAAGGCTCAGAATCCAATTTACATGGTTTCAAGCTCTTAGAAGAGGGGAGAAATTGATTTTGATCATTATCCAACAACATCTAGCTATTCTTTTCATAGAGAATGCAAAATGTAAATTTTATTTTATTTTTTATTCGGCATTTCTTCTTACTTGAACTAAAAAATCAAGGTGTTTATTGAATATCAAGGCCTAAGGCGCCAGTTAGTTTTTGTTTTTGGAGTGGAGGAATCGCAAATTTTGACTCAGCGCAGGGCAGGGTAGTTCTACAGAACAATATTCGACAAACCAAAATGTTCAAAAAAAAAAAAGCTGGTGTGAGTGGTAGCATTTTGGTAATTAAAAGCTGTGTTATGTGCTTGTTACACCAGATCTTTTGTGTCGTCACATATTTACTTTCTGGCAGTACAATAAAATTAAACATGTAAAATTTATAAGCATTGAAAAATATTTATATTTTATTATTTATCTTTCCTATGAAGTAAAAGAGTAAAGTGGTCTTCAAACAATTATGAGGGCAAAATGAAAATATACATTTTAAAAAGGATCTAAAAAATAATTGATTTTTGAATTTTGACCAAAATCGTTGGAGCAAATTTTAAGAAAATAGAAAAAAAAACTGAAAAAGTACATCAGTAAAGTACTAGTACTCTTTGGTCGATTTTGTTCAAAAGCTTCATGTAACGTCCCAGGGGGGTGCCAACTTAAATATAAAATTTCAACCTCCTAACCTTTTTTTTGTTCACAGACAGACCATTTTCAGGACATTTGCGTATCCAGGTGGGGGAAGACCCCCCCACCCCCCGCCCCAGGCGTATCAAGCTTTTTGCGCCCCTCACGTCTCCGGATTTTCAATTTTTTTCCAAAATCTCAGGATATTTTAAAATTACAAAAAAAAAAAGATCGAACGCGATTCCAATACAAAAAATATACGCTGACCATTTTGCGGGATCCACTTTTTTGAGCTCAGGGGTTCAATTCCATCAAAATGTAGACATCGAATTTTTGTCATGAATCCAATACTAGTATTAACATATATAAAGGTAATAGAAAGTAAAAACACGTACGATGAATGAATAGGAATAAATGAATTGTTTTACTTTTAAATAAATAAATAACAAAGTTATTTATTAAAGGCCCCCGAGTTTGGCGTAGTAGGTAGAGTGCCTACCTCCTATACCAAACGTCGCGGGTTCGGACCCAGGCAGTCCGATGATTTTATTTAAGCCATTTGGATACCAGATAGCTTAAATAGAAATGCCTGAACCCACAATTTATATATCAATCACAACGGTTATCGTCTAAAGTCTTAAATGGCCTGAGTTGCCGAAAAGACTGTGTGAATGTGTGTGAGTGTGAGTGAATGAGAAAAAAGTGTGAATGTTTTTTTTATAAAAAAAAAAAGTTATTTATAGTGTAAAAAGGCTCTTATAGAATATACCGTTTAAATACTCTTTTTAAATAATAAATATATCCCTTGTATTTCACCTTGACCCTTTTACTAAATTAATTTATGTTTTATTTTATTCTAGAGAGTTATAAATTGACAGAAACTAAGGTAAACAAATTTGCAAACCCCAAATCTATATTTATAGCCAAACAAGAGTGGATGGGATATGATATAATAAATGGAGTAATATTTCATAGGACTTTGAAAAGTTTGTCTTTGAAACCTTAGATGAACCCTTTCTTGTGGAAACGGGGAGAGATTGATTCTCTCTCTGAGTGGGGGGCGGGGGGATGGTGGTGATGGGACATGTGCATCCATTCATTCATTCATTCCTTCATTCATTGGTGCATTCATACTATGCCAGAGACAGACATCTGCTTCACGCCAAGTCGCTCTCAAATCAGCATCCTGGTGGCTGGGGTTCATTTGAGTGGCAAGTTGATAGAGTTAAACAGATAGGTTCGTTGTTTGCAAGTGAAAACAAGAGAGAGAGCAACAAATAAAAAGAATTTAAACACTCCATGCACGTTCATTAATTAAATTAATAATTGGCTGTTCATGTTTGCTTAAAATTACTTTGTACCATAATGATGATGTTAGGCTAGCTTAATTAGTTTTTATATTCTCTTGAAAAACAAAATTTGATTTTGAGAACCTAATTGTAATTAATTTTGTTGGAATTAGTAATTTTTTATTTGCTCTGTTGATCTTTCTCAACTGACTTTTCGGTTACGGTATGGAATATCTTCAGATTCTGTAAAAAAGTCATTTTTAGGATTTCTGATTTCCCAGGCAATTTTAGAATGAATCCGACATTGTGCCCATGGGGACTAACACCGGAACCTAAACGGTTTTGAAGATCTGATGATGATCCTAAAATCAGTGATTTGATATTTAAGTTAGATTACCTCCCTGGAACGCAACGCGGAATATGTGAGAACTTCTTCATTATTAATATACAGTTCTAATTTTTACTTTCTCTTACCTCTATATATATATGTTATATACAGAGAGAGAAAGTATTGGATTCATGTAAAAAATTCAATGTCAAAATTTTGATCGATATACACGTTTTGAGGTCCCCTGAATCCGCGACATGGTCTGTCTGTCTGCGAACAAAATATCTCAAGAACGAAAAGAGCTAGGAGGTTGAAGTTTTATATTTAAGTTAAACACCCCCTGAGACGTGATATGAGGGGTTTGAAAAAAAATCGGCCAAAGAGTAGTAGTACTTTACTGATGTAATTTTTCATTTTTTTTTTCGATTTTCACAAAATTCACTCTAACGATTTTGATTAAAATTCAAAAATCTATTATTTTTAGATGTTCTTTCAAAATGTATATTCTTATTTTGCTCTCAAAATTGTTTTAGCAATTTTAGTCATCAGGAGAGGTCCGTGGTACGACTCTCGGCGGCGTCCTAACTTTTGTCTGTTATTTGAATTAATAAATAGTAAATTGTATTATAGGCCTGTATAATATAGATAATTTTCTAAAATGCCCTCGTGCCTTGGTATAACCGTGCTGGCCAACTGTGCCAAGGGCAATTGGCTACAAATCCAATTGAAATAAATAGAGAAGGTGTCTAAATTGTCTCTGATACTGAAAAAAATCTTAAATACTGTATATTTAAAAAACAAATCCTTAAATAATTTTCAAAGAATATAATTTCAGAAACTCGAAAAGACTCTCAAATCTTTGAAACAATCTCCCTTTTACTAAAATGTACATGTGCACATTTACTTTTGAGCATCAATAACAATTGTGTGCCTAAAATAGTTATAAGGACTGGTAGAATAAATTTTGTCCGAAACGTCTCCTTCTGCATTTGGTTTTCTTTTTTTTTTTTTTTTTTTTTTTTTTGCTGCTCCTGGACTTGCTTTATCCCAACAGCAAAGAATATATAATATTATGTATAATTTATTGAGTGATCACGCATTTAAAGTCCAGACACTTCAATAATGAATTTCTTCTGGCTCTGAAGAGAGCCAATATCCGTCTCGAAACGTTTCCCATTATTTAATTCTTCCAAATGTCTTATTTTAGAGAACTCTTATTCACTTTCTTGGGCCGTGTCGTCTGCCTCTATCTAATTACCCTCTCCTTTTCACTCGATTAATTCCTTAGAACGTTGTTGGTCCCGCCTGTTGTCAATTCAGCAAAAACCGAAAGACGATCAACGCCCAAGGCGTAGGCGTTGGCTAGCCCTAAAACTTGAGAAATACCCATTGGTGGTGGTGGTGGTTTAATATCATCCCTGAAGATACGCCCTAAAAAAGGAGCACAAAAGAAACCTGGCTGGCTTGCTTCGCTTATTGATTTGTCCCGCGTAATCGTGCAAAAAACTCGAGGTGTGGTCAACGCAACGCATAACATTTTATCCATATTCAAGCAAGCAGGGCCTTTTCTTCGCTTTACACTTCTTTTATTCTATTTATGTTATAATATTCAAATAGAAGCTCGGGATTTCTTTAAAGAAAGAATCCTAAGACGATATCCACGAATTTTTCTTTCCAACTTTTCAGATTATACACCTTTTAAGGTCCCGTGAATCAAAAAAGTGGTTTTCGCAACATGGTCTGACTATGTGTCTGTGAACAAAATATCTCAAAAACGAAAAGACCTAGGATCTTGGAATTTTATATTTAAATTAAGTGATAAAGATAGGGGCAGCCTGATGAGGCAATTTATTTCAATTAATTCCTTCCGCTATAAGTCGACGTTTCGGGTCCAAAACGGCTCCTTCTTCAGGACCATGCGGTGTCAAAAAAAAAAAAAAAAAAATAGCCCTCAATTTTGACATAAAAGCTGTGATTAATCTAGCTAGAAGACAAGTGGTAAAGGCACACCACATGGTCCTGAAGAAGGAGCCGTTTTGGATCCGAAACGTCGACTTATAGCCGAAGGAATTAATCCAAATAAATTGCCTGATTATCAGCTCCGGATTTATTCATCGTTCTCAATATTAAAATTAGGTCCTCTCCCGAGACGTGACACAAAGCTTTTGAACAAAATCGGCCAAATAGTACACAAGTACTTTACTGATGATTTTTTCAGTTGTTTTCGATTTTCTCAAAATTCTCTCCAATGATTTTGATTAAAATTTAAAAATCATTTATTTTTTAGATGCTTTTTAAAATGTATATTCTCATTTTGCCATTGAAATCTTTTGAATCCGACTTTACTTTAAGCTATTTGGTATCCAAATGGCTTAAATAAAATCATCGGACTGCCTAAGTCCGAACCCGCGGCTTTTGGTATACGAGGTTAGCACGCTAACCCCTACACCAAGCCCGCGGGCTTCTAATATATTGACGGAAACTAAATATATATCGACACAAACAATCTGGTGTGACAAGCACAGGAAGAGATATTTCTATAATTATAAAATTGTTCTTGCTTTTTAGAATCAAATTTTTTAATTAGAACGCCTGGTTAGAGGATAACCAATTCAACATATCTGAGGTTAGGTTGCCTAACTCACAGGCGAATATCAAATTCACCTTGGATATATGGACCCTGATACGCATTAGTGTGTCAAGCGCCAGCTACTGAGATTTGAGAAGATTAACATTAAAGTTTTTTGTTTTGATTGGATTATATATAATTTTTTTTGTCAATTGTGCAAGTAACATTAAATATAAATTTTTTTTGGACATATTTCATAAAAAATACTATTAATTATAGCATTTGAAACAATATTCCGTGCTTAACTCAATTTTTAATTTTTTTGGCGCTTGACACACTAATGCATAACAGGGTCCATATAATATTTATTTCTTTATTTTTCGCCTTAACAGCTCGAGGTACAGTATAGTTCAAAAATATTCACTACTAAACAAAACAGTGTATATAGAGATATGCTAATATCTTGTTTATCTATTATTGTATTTTGAATTATTGAATATTTATTATGTCGCTAATTTATTACGTGCATAAATGCATATAAATTAATTTTATTTCAAGGAAGTATACCCAGTATATAGCTGAAAATAGAAGGTATTAAAAAAGATCGCTTGCTTGTTGATTTAAGCCAGGACTAGCTGTTCGGCCATATTTGGAATCATCTTGTTATAAAATGCCCAATAGCACAATTCGAATTGTGACTGAAACTTCAGCTCTTGCTTTGTCAATTATAAACTTATCAGCCCTAGTCTTTAGATCATTGTTCTTAATGCTTGGACCACAAAAACATATATTCGAATAACGGTTATCGTCAAGTCATATGGCCTGAGTTGCCGAAAAGACTTTTTGAAAGTGTGTGTGAGTGAGAGAGAAATACTTTCTCTCTCTATATATTTCATATATGGTTAAGAGAAAGTAAAAAGTGTGGGAGTTAAAAAAAAAAAACATCTGTAAACAGCGGTAATTCATTTTAACACTTGCTTGTCTAAAATTGCTATACTTTAAGCCAAAGCAATATTTAGTCAATAGTGTTAAAAATTAATGTCATGTCTAGAGGGTGCCTTTAATATTTTAACGCCTTATGTAATGTATAAGCATAAATAAAATTTATGAGAAGTTTGCCTAGAAAATGAATGTTTAGTTTGGTTAATTTATAAATTGACGCAACTAACCCATAACCAAAAGTTTATATAATAGCGTTGATCTCTCCCTGCTTAATGTTTTATAAAAATTTTTAACAAAGCAATTTTTAGAGGATTTTTTCCTTTTTTTTTTATTGCTATTATTTGAAGATATGTTTTCTGCTTGTTAGTGTTTTTAGACCCCTCGATAACCTTTCGCGCATATAAACATGGCGTATTTAACCTAAAAAGTAAGGTTATGATTTTGACAGCTTTGAAATTAAAGCAACATGTTAACGTAGCTGTTAAAACTTGGTTTAGAGAATAGCATTTTTTTAACACTGATGTGAGTACTTTACTTTTTAACACCAATTTGTTAATTTTTTTTTAACACTCACACTTTTTTCCCATTCACACTCACACTCACACACACATGCACACAGTCTTTTCGGCAACTTAGGCCATTTAAGACTTTGACGATATCCGTTATAGAGATTAATATACATATTAGGGGTCCAGGCATTCTTATTTAAGTCATCTGGTATCCAAATTAAATAAAATCATCGGACTGCCTGGGGTCCGAACCCGCGACTTTTGGTATACGAGGTTAAATACGGGCGTATTTAACTTAAAAAGTAAGGTTATGATTTTGACAGCTTTGAAATTAAAGCAACATGTTAACATAGCTGTTTAGAGAATAGCATTTTTTTAACGCTGACGTGTCAGATAGGCCTACTAGATTGAAAAGAACAAATCAAGTTAGTAGTGCGCATGCGCGAAAGGTTATCGAGGGGTCTAAAAACATGAACAAGCAGAAAACATATGGATCGTTAACACCTGGTGCCAAAAAGCAAACTGTTAACGTCGCTGTTAAAACTTGGTTTAGAGAATAGCATTTTTTTAACACTGATGTGATTACTTTATTTTTTTTGCCCTGGGGGCTTGGTGTAGAGGTTAGCGTGCTAACCTCGTATACCAAACGTCGCGGGTTCGGACCCCAGGCAGTCCGATGATTTTATTTAAGCCATTTGGATACCAAATGGCTTAAATAAGAATGCCTGGACCCCAAATAAATATATATTATTAAATAACGGTTATCGTAAAAAGTCTTAAATGGCCTAAGTTGCCGAAAAGACTGTGTGAATGTGTGTGCGAGTGTGAATGAGAAAAGTGTGTTTTTTTTGGGTTTTAAGTCGATATTCAGGAATTTTTTTCATGTATTAATATTGATCCAATTTTAATGAATTTTTTTTAATCATAGATAAATTAATCTTCTTTTTGAAAATATTTTTGTTTTTCTTGTATTTCAGTTATTTATTTTTAAATAAATTTTTTTTTGTAAGTAAAAAAAAAGCAATATAAATTTTTTTCAAATTCAAAAAAGTATATGGGATCCATGCGGATCCCTAACAAACTCAATAGATTCTGAAACTAGAAAACATGTAGAACATGATTGCATCGGAACTTTTTGCCCGAATTTGCCCGCCGAATTTTTATTAATTTTTTTATAATTAAATCTGCAGAAAAACAAGTGATTTCCCTCAAACCATATGAACTTCTCTCTGCTTTACAGATAATATTGAAACGTGACAAAGGGCTGACGGACAAAATAAAACCAGGCTATTATTAGAATGACCATAAAATTTTATGGTGGGGGCTCAGATTTTGTAATCTTTTGAAAAAATAATCTATTAAAAGGGAATATCCAATATTTGAAAATTGTATCTTTTCTTGTTCATATTCTTATTAATATTATTGAAATAACTATATTATTTTTGTACACAAGTGGTAAAGCCCCCCTGGACCCCCTTACATGCCTTCGATGAGCAAATGCATCAAATTTATTCTTGCTCACTATTTGGAAATTTTGCAATTGCTCGACTTCGGCGCAAAGTTTTAAATTTCCTTCACTGACTCCACTTCCTTTGTCTCTGGCCAATCAGCGAGAGAGAGGGGTAAACAGGAACATAAAACAGAATTTAGTGGCTTTATATTATAGTAATGATATTTATTTTTTAGCAAATAATTTTTATTTAAGTATAATGACAGAGACATATAAGCCGACTCCAAGGGGGCTCGAGCCCCTCCCCCTCCCCCAATGTTGAGGGAAGAGAAAATAAGTCATCTTTGTAATCAGCAATCCATTAAAATGTATATAAAAAATTATTGCTTGTATAAGCTTATATCAAAAAAATTATTTTTTGACCCTTTGAGTAAGGGGTAGTTTACCCCATGTATATATTTTGTAGAAATAAATGACATTTTTGTAACGAGTGACCTTTAAAATCTATATAAAGACATATTGCTTGTAATTATCAAAGCAAAATTTTTTTTTGACACTTAAGTAAGGGGTAGTTCACCCATGTATGTTTTTGTAAAAATAAATGTCATCCTTGGAATCAGCATCCATTAAAATGTATATAAAGACATATTGCTTGTAATTATCAAAAAAAAAAATATTTTTTTGACCCTTTGAGTAAGGGGTAGTTCACCCCATGTATGTTTTTTGTAAAAATAAATGTCATTTTTGTAAAACGCATATTTTTTTGATTTTTTGACATAAGTTTTATTTTATATTTCACACATCATAATTTTTTTTTTCGACTTTGTCAAGGGGTAATTTCAACCCCTTTTGGTAAAATATGAAAATATTGAAGGGTATAGAAGAACATATGATTCTGTATGTATAGTTTTAATTTTGTAAAAATCCGCTCAAAAAAAAGATAATTATGGCCGCTTTTTTTCGATTTCAGCCCACTGTGCGTCGCGGGTTCGGACCCCAGGCAGTCCGATGATTTTATTTAAGCCAATTGGATACCAAATGGCTTAAATAAGAATGCCTGGACCCCATATATGTATATTTATTAATAACGGATATCGTAAAAGTCTTATATGGCCTGAGTTGCCGAAAAGACTGTGTGAATGTGTGTAGGAGTGTGAGTGTGAATGAGAAAAAAAGTATGAGTGTTTAAAAAAAAAAAAAAAAAAATCATTTTTCATATACTTCGGTGATTTAATATTAATATATCCAGGAAATGAATTAAAATTAATATAAAAGTTATGAACAAATTTCCCAACTTTTAAACTTATCTTTTTCTTTGTGTGCCGCCAAATTTTGAAATCGTTAAAAGTGCACTGTGCGACAACCTCAAGGAATCTTTATTAATATTATTTTAAGGAAACTTGAAATTTTCTTTTAAAATTTATTTCACAAATCTAAATTTATTAAATTCTGGTTTGAAATTCGCGCTCTAAACTATTTAAATATTTATGAAGTTTATATTAAAATCATACTAATTAAATAATTTTTATAAAGTATGTGGAAATAAAAAATGTTTAAGGTAGAGCAATTGGACTGTATAGGTATAGGTGAAAATACTCACACAACCCTTTCGTAGTATAAGAAAAGAAAAACAATTTCGTTTCGGCAAACAATAACAAATTTCGTTTATTTGAACGAATAACAAATATAACAAAAATATACAATTATAACAAAAACGGGCTTCACTGCTGGTTGCAGGAGAGGAACAAAAAGAAAAGGAGAAAAAATAATGTACTTGGTTCGGGCAGCAGTATCAAACGTAGGCCGGGGTCGTGATTCGTGGACAAATGCGGGGTCGGATGATAGTGAAAGACAATGGAATGAAAATGGATTATGGAAATGAAATATATAAAAAAAAGGAGTTTTAGTTGCCCAGCAGGGAAGCTTGTATAGCAAGCCGCAGTGGACGAACGAAGTCCATGCAACGAGCGCTGAAGGCCGAATGAATGGCGTCCGGATCTCTCCTTGTGTCGGGTACGCGGCACGCACCGGAAGGAGCCTTCTCTTCTTGCCAAGTGGGGTCTCCACATTGGCCCAGTGATTTGAATGCACCGCGCGGTGTCGAATTTATTTTCGACACCAATGTGAGGACTCCACTTGGCCCGCCTGGTGATTGGTCCCATCGACGTCGAATGGGATTCGACAAGTAATTCAACTAAATAGCTATATAAATTAAAATTAAAATTAACAATTTTTACCAAAATAATTAATTTTAAAATATACAAGAAAATTGTTAGGTTGGCAACAAATTGAACTTTCGTTATGAAACCGAGTTCCTATACTTGTATATGAATATTGCTTGAAAGAATAAGGCGCTATGGGAAACTAAACACAAAAATCTGGTGTGACTGGCGCACAGCACACAACTTTCTCTTACCCTTCGGTAAGAGAAAGTTGTGCACCGTGCTGGTCACACCAGATTTTTTGTGTCGAGATATATTTAGTTTCCCATAGCACCTTAGTTTCAAATTTGCATTTTAAATGTTGACTGCTTCAAATAAACTATGGTTATTTTTCAAAATTTTAATCTCATATTTGGACATTTTATACACAATATAGAATCGTAAATAAATACAAAATTTCATAAGAATTGGGAAAAAAAATTTTAAATGCGTAAAAAGTTCCAAAGGGGACCCCCTTTTGAATCGAAATTAACATACAAATCCCTATAGGAAATTAACATTAGGCCTATGAGAGAAGGCGGAGAGACAGGCGATAATGTTTGCAAGTGAGAGAGAGAGAGAGAGAGAGTGAGATATGTTTTCTCCGAAACAATTAATGACAGAAAAATAAAATTTAAAAAAAAAATGGGAATTTAAATAATAATTGATTTTTAATCTAATAAAAAGAAAAAAGATTTAAATTCCGTTACCATGGCAACCATTTCTATCTTTCCTATGAAGAACAAGAGTAAAGTGGTCTTCAGAAGATTTCAACGGCAAAATGAGAATATACATTTTAAAGAGCATCTAAAAAATAGTTGATTTTTGAATTTTAAAAAAAATCCTTGGAGGGAATTTTGAGAAAATCGAAAAAAACTGAAAAAGTACATCAGTAAAGTACTAGTACTTTTTGGCCGATTTTGTTCAAAAGCTTATTTTGAGATTCTTTAAAGGTACCTAAGTTAAATATAAAATTTCAATCCGCTAGCTCAACTCCTTCATGCTAAAAATCTGTCCACACACACACACACACAGACGCACACACAGACCAATTTGCGGGACCCACTTTTTTGGACTCAGGGGACCTCAAAACATGTATATCCATCAAAATCTCGACATCGAATTTTTGACATGATCGCAATACTTTCTCTCCTATATATTTCATATATAGGGTACGAGAAAGTAAAAATAGATTCTGGTCCATTTATTGATTGATCATCTTAAATAAATTTCAAACAATATGCAATGTCTGTCTGTCAATCTTTCTTCTACTTTTTTCCCCCATCCTCCCTCCTCTAAAGCTGTTTTACGTATTTTAATATTCATTGTAAACGTTGTCTGACGTCATGAATAATTCGGAACAATGTTTCAACGTCGTTGCTGCACATAAAGGCAAATACATTATATCGTCGACGTCGTCTATCTCTACTCAAGATTTTATTCTCTCTACAAATAAAAAAATAAAATAAAATTTAAATGAAATGTATCTAGTCACATATTTTTTTCCTATAATTTATACAAATCACATTCTCTATTTCTCTTTTGTTTAATGTTTAACCAATAGCAGGACTTGATTACAGTTTTTGCTTACAAGGGAGTGCATAGTCTTCATAACACCGAATTGAACGAAAATTTTTTTATGTGTAGTACTTAATGAAAAACAAATTCTGTTAAAACGAGAGAACGCACTACTCAACCGTTCGTCTAAAAAAAAAAATGTTATTATATCTATTGGGGGTCCAGGCATTCTTATTTAAGCCATTTGGTATCCAAATGCCTTAAATAAAATCATCGGACTGCCTGGGGTCCGAACCCGCGACGTTTGGTATACGAGGTTAGCACGCTAACCTCTACACTAAGCGAAAAAAGAATTATCATTACTATATTCCAATCTAGCGCCTGCTTGGATTTGTTTACATTCATGGAATACACAAATGCAAAGAATACATAAATACGAATCCAACGGGAAGTTGTCTAAATAGGGCGTGACTGACGGACATTAGCGAATTATATATATAGAAGCTTGGTAGATATATTTAAAATTATGTGTCAAATTAGTTCAGCATTCTTGCAATAGATGGCAGGCAAGTCTAACAGACGATCCCCTAATAGCCTATATTCTGGCCTACATTTATATATTTTTTATGCTTTTTATAAAAATAACATAATATATAATAACTAGGGCTCGGATTTATAGGGCACTAAAAATTATTAAAATAGGCACTTAAAAAGCATTATTTAAGAAATAATATAAAAAAATTTAAAAATTGATGTCTTATTTTTGGTTATCTGGTGTGACTGGTCGCACAGCACTACAATTTTTTCTTAATTTCGGTAATTTAAAGGCGCATTCTGTACTTGTTTGCCAGAATATAAATACAAATCAAATTTTTAAGGACTAATTTTTAAAATTTTACATTAAAAATATTTTTTTTTTTTTTTCAAAAAAATGTATTTTTTTTAAATCTCCGGGAGGGGGGGTAATTACCCCCCTTCACCCCTTCCCCTTGAAATATTTTCTTGATAATTCAAAAAAATTTAAATTTAGGCTATGTATAGCTCGTAAAAAATTGAAATTGGCTATTTGAACTTAAAATAGGCGCCCACGGGGCGTGGTGTAGAGGTTAGCGTGCTAACCTCATATACCAAACGTCGCCGGTTCGGACCCCAGGCAGTCCGATGATTTTATTTAAGTCAATTGGATACCAGACGGCCAAAATAGGCATTATAGGCACTAACAAATGCCTCTTCTTTTATTCAGAATTTCATGAAACGTATACATATCATATTGGCCTGAATTTTAAGCCATAAATTTAAAAAATCTGGTGTGACTGGCGCCAGCACACAACTTTCTCTTACCTTCGGTAATCGAAAGTTGTGTACTGTGCTTGTCACACCAGATTTTTTGTGTCGACATGTATTTAGTTCCCGGCAGTAGGGAATATTTGAATTCAGATGTAAAATTTATAAGTATCGGAAAATATTTATATTTTGTTACCATGGCAACCATTTCTCCTATCTTTCCTATGAAGCACAAGAGTAAAGTGTGCTTCAAACAATTTTGAGGGCAAAACGAGAATATACATTTGGAAGAGCATCTAAAAAATAATTGATTTTTGAATTTTAATCAAAATCGTTAGGCGAATTTTGAGAAAATCGAAAAAAACTGAAAAAGTACATCAGTAAAGTACTAGTACTCCTTGGCCGATTTTGATTAAAAGCTTATTTTTTCCGGTCCCGGGAGGTGTTTAACTTAAATATAAAATTTCAACCTCATAGCTCAATTCCTTCATGCTTAAAATTGAACACAGACACACCCACCCACACACACACACCCACCCCCCACCCACAGACAGACCATGTCGCGAAAACCACTTTTTTGGATTCAGGGGACCTCAAAACGTATATATCCATCAAAATCTCGACATCGAATTTTTGACATGAAACCAATACTTTCTCTATATATATATATTACATATATACATAGGTAAGAGAAAGTAAAAAGAGAGCAAATAGGGGCGAAATCCGAGCCCTAATAGCTAACATTTATAAAGTATTTATTGTTAAAAGATCAATGAAAATCAACCAAAATGCATTAAATATTATTAGAAACCATTCTGACATCTTTTGGCAAATTTTTTATTTTTTGGGGATACTTTTTTATGACACACAACGCCCTCTTAAACACCTTCGCTTCGTTCATACTTAAACACGCATAGACACACAAAAGCTTTTTGAATAAATTCTGTTCAAAAGTACTAGTACTCATGTACTTTTTCAGTTTTTTTTTTTTCATTTTCTTAAAATTCATTCATCAAATAAAAAAAACTTGGTAGGATAGCATAACACAAAGTTGCAATCAGTCACTTCAGATTTTTTTTTTTCGGTAAATTGAATACAGAGATAATCAGGAGAATTTTTTTTTCTTTTGTTTCAGGGAAAGCGCTCTTGACATTCATACGAATTTATTCTCTCTCTCTCTCATTTTGATGATTGTTCTCCCCCCCCATCCGTTAGAGGTAACAACAGTATTGGTTTGGTTTATAGGAGGAAACAAAACATTTCAACAACAACAACAACAACAACGCGACATTTAACAAAATGAAAACAAAAACCAATCATGTTTGAAAATCAAATTGAGAATCATATAAAATGAGATTTATATTTTAACCACATCCTTTTTCCCCTTCAATCCATACACTTGAATTATTTATGCCAATAGGGATTACACTTGTTTTTTTATTAACGGGGGCGGTAGTGAAGCTGCTACACCGGCGTAGTGTGCACAAAAAGTGTGCCCAAAAAAAATCAAGTAATTCAAAAATTTGCCAAGAGATGTCAGAATGGTAGCTAATAATATTTAATGCATTTGGTTGATTTTCATTGATCTTTTAACAATAAATGTTATTATATATTATGTATCTTTTATAAAAGCATAAAAATATATAAATATAGGATATTAAGGGATCGGCTGTTAGACTAGCCTGCCATCTATTGCAAGAATGCTGAACTAATTTGACATTTGATTTTTAAATAAATCATCTAAGCTTATTTTAAATTAATTTCTTAATTAATATGTGATTAATAATAACAATAAATTCATTTTTAAATTAAAAAAAAAAAAATTAAAGATTATTGGGACAGATTGTTTTTTTGTATTTGCTTGATAACAAAAAAATTAATTACGATAATTTTTTAATAAGTCATTTAAAAAATTATAGCTCGATGTCCCAATAATCTCTTATGAATGATTTGACTTGGGTAGCGTGCCTGCACTTTTTACCATGTCAAGCGAAACGAACAAACCTATAATAACATATAGGTTTATTTATTTATTTATTTAATTTTTTTCTTTTGTTAGTTAACTATAGTTGAGCAAAGTTTGTCTGTGCAACTACGTATTTCGCGCGGGCAGAGTGGGGGGGGGGGAATGCTACATAATTCTCTCTGAGTTAAGTAATGAACCACAACACCCACGCCCCTTAATCCATCTATTCATTAAAGTAAATACCCTCAATGCAAATACAATTAAACAAACTTAAATGCCCGTGTGTGTGCCAGCCATTAAATTATTAAGATAATTTAAGATTAATTTAAAATCACTATGAACAAAGACCTCTCGGTTCGACTGACTATGGACCCTGTTATGCAATGGTGTGTCAAAGACCAAAAGTGAGTTAAGCACCGAATATTGTTTCAAATGCTTTAATTAATAGTATTTTTTATGAAATATGTCCTAAAAAAATTTATATTTAATGTAAAAGCATAAAATTATTTTTACAATATTTCAATGCAGGATTTTCATTTTGCAATAATGATTTATGTACCTAACACGTTGTTTTTTATGGTGTTAACATCCAATGAAAACTTATTTAAACTTAAATAAACCAAAATCCTTTTTTTGAAAAATGAGAAATGATTTCGTAGATGTCAAAATTTAATCTACAATTTTCAAAGAATTCTTTGAAATTAAGTATATGGACCAGGGAGTATCGAAGTAAAAATTTGAATCTCTTTGAAAAATATAATGCATACAGGCTGTATGTGTCTTAAAACCTTTGCCAAGACTTAAAAAAAAAATTTCTTTGAATTCTAGTATCAAATTTTCCATTATTAATAAATAATTATTAGGAATATGATGAAATAAAGTCTATCCCACAAATATCGACCATCTGTTATATAACAACTTACTTTTTTATTTATATCGAGAGAAAAAAAGAATATGCGATATTCTTTGGCAGAATCGCAATTAAAATATTTATATAACGTTTAAAGTCTGTCTATATGGCCTAAGATGCCGAAAAAACTTAAAAAAAAAAAAAATTTTGAATGAGTACTTTTCATTCGATACCGGCAATCAAGTACTCATATGAGTAAAGTATCGAAACAAAAGTATCGAGTAAAAAAAGTACTAGTATCGAAACAAAAGTATCGATACCAGGAAGTATCGATACTTTTTTCGTGTCCCTATATATATATTAATATATTCCTACATCTCCTGGATTGTATTTTTTTTTTAGGTCAAACCTAAAAATTTAGAGGGCGTTTGCAGCATGAAACGCAATTTGGGAAATAACGGACACCCTAATGTATATGTTCTATAGAAATCCACAATTTTCAAAGAATTCTTTGAAATTAAGCAGATTATATGAACCCTGTTATGCAATAGTGTGTCAAAGACCAAACATCGAGTTTTGAGAAAATCAACATTGAAGTTTTTCTGATTTAAATTGTTTTGATTAGATTATATATATCATTTTTTTGTAAATTTTGCAAGTAAATACTGTAATTATGGCAGATATTCATAAATTATCTCTAAAAAAATAAAATAAAAAAAAGATTTAAAAAAAAATGCTTTTATTTAAATTGAACTAAAAAGAGATAAATAAGAAAGAAATAATTTAATTGTTCTTGTTAAAATTTTTTTAATATTTATGACTTAAAAATAAAAGCGTGGGGCGCGAGCCTCGGAATCACTTCGAAGCGACCCACGCTTTTATTTTAAGTCATAAATATTAAAAAAAATTTTAACAAGAACAATTAAATTATTTCTTTCTTATTTATCTCTTTTTAGTTCAATTTAAATAAAAGCATTTTTTTTTAAATCTTTTTTTTTATTTTATTTTTATTTTAAGCTTTTTTAGTCTTTTTTTTCGTGTGATTTTTTAAAATTAACTTTCAAAATTAGAGGCTTTTAAATAACATCGGGAAATTTTCCAAAATTGTCTAATTAGCGTAGAAAGTAAAGAACATTAGTTTGGTCTATTTTGATCAAATCCACCATATAGTGGCGTCATCAAAAATGAACCTTAAGTATTACATTTCACACCTCTAGCCCAACGGGAAGTCTTTGGAAATTACATTAATTCGCGAAGGGTTTCAAATAAAGTACCACATTAGTTTGGTCTATTTTGATCAAATCCACCATATAGTGGCGTCATCAAAAATGAACCTTAAGTATTACATTTCACACCTCTAGCCCAACGGGAAGTCTTTGGAAATTACATTAATTCGCGAAGGGTTTCAAATAAAGTACCACATTAGTTTGGTCTATTTTGATCAAATCCACCATATAGTGGCGTCATCAAAAATGAACCTTAAGTATTACATTTCACACCTCAAGCTCATCGGGAAGTGACTTAAACAAAGACTCAAAGTTGGTGACCTTGAAAGAGTAAGTTAAATAAAAGCATTTAATTAAAAATACGACTAATTTAGAGAATAAACAATAAAATATTAAAAATTATTTTTGCAAAATTCTCCAAGTCCAATATTATATTTGTAAAAATGCTTCAAAGTCTCTTGATAATAAATAAAATAATTTTAGGTTATAATTCAAAAAGTAAAACGAAGATATTATTAAAGTTCTTTTGAATCTCTTTGAAAAATATAATGCATACAGGCTGTATGTGTCTTAATACCTTTGCCAAGACTTAAAAAAAAATTTCTTTGAATTCTACCTAACTAAAAAAAAGAAACAGGTATTTATTCCCATCCAATAAAAAACAACGCAACCCCTAAAACAACAACAAAAAAAAAAAAATCTGGTGTGACTGGCGCACAGCACACAACTTTCTCTTACCCTTCGGTAAGAGAAAGTTGTGCACCGTGCTGGCCACACCAGATTTTTGGTGTCGAGATATATTTAGTTTCCCATAGCACCTTAGTTTCAAACTTGCATTTTAAATGTTGACTGCTTCAAATAAACTATGGTTATTTTTCAAAATTTTAATCTCATATTTGGACATTTTATACACAATATAGAATCGTAAATAAATACAAAATTTCATAAGAATTGGAAAAAAAAAATTTTAAATGCCTAAAAAGTTCCAAAGGGGACCCCCTTTTGAATCGAAATTAACATACAAATCCCTATAGGAAATTAACATTGTTCCTATGCGAAGATAAGGTGGAAAGGGAATTTAAAAAGAGTAGAGAGAGACGATAATGTTTGCAAGTGAGAGAGAGACATATATGTTTTCTTTGAAACAATTAAAGACACAAATATAATAAAAATAAATGGGAATTTTAATAATAATTGATTTTTTTTTTTTTTTTTTTTTTTTTTTTTTTTTTTTTTTTTAAACATTCACACTTTTTTCTCATTCACACTCACACTCACACACACATTCACACAGTTTTTTCGGCAACTCAGGCCATTTAAGACTTTAGACGATAACCGTTATTATATAAATATACATATAGGGGTCCAGGCATTCTTATTTAAGCCATTTGGTATCCAATTGGCTTAAATAAAATCATCGGACTGCCTGGGGTCCGAACCCGCGACGTTTGGTATACGAGGTTAGCACGCTAACCTCTACGCCATGCCCCGAGGGTTAATTGATTTTTAATCTAATAAAAAGAAAAAGATTTAAATTCCGTTACCATGGCAACCATTTCTATCTTTCCTATGAAGAACAAGAGTAAAGTGGTCTTCAGAAGATTTCAACGGCAAAATGAGAATATACATTTTAAAGAGCATCTAAAAAGTAGTTGATTTATGAATTTTAAAAAAAAATCCTTGGAGGGAATTTTGAGAAAATCGAAAAAAACTGAAAAAGTACATCAGTAAAGTACTAGTACTTTTTGGCCGATTTTGTTCAAAAGCTTATTTTGAGATTCTTCAAAGGTACCTAAGTTAAATATAAAATTTCAATCCGCTAGCTCAACTCCTTCATGCTGAAAATCTGTCCACACACACAGACACACACACACACATACACACACACACAGACCAATTTGCGGGACCCACTTTTTTGGACTCAGGGGACCTCAAAACATGTATATCCATCAAAATCTCGACATCAAATTTTTGACATGATCGCAATACTTTCTCTCTCTATATATTTCATATATAGGCTAAGAGAAAGTAAAATCAGATTAATTTATCAATATTTAATTATCAAAGCATTTTATTGATTCATTTTTCCAAAGAATAAAGAGAAGAACAAAAAAAAACAAAAGGTGTTTCTATGAAATTCTCAGCCAACAACAAAAAACAAAATAATTCAATTTCAAACAAAGAAGAAAAGAAAAATTGTTTGACCCCTCAGTAATTGGGCGCAAATAAAAAAAAAAAAAAAAAAAAAAAAAAAAAACAACCACAAGCATCGATCGATCGACGGCAAGTGAGAAAGCGAAAGAGAGCCAGCTAATTGCTGTCAACGTTTCGGTAAAAAAAAAACTAGAAAAAGTGAACAAATACCCAAACAACAAGAGATTAATTAACAAAATGAATGTCTGAAAACAAAAGAACGAAATCGAGAAAAGTAAGTTAAGAAATTCAAATAAAAGTAAAAAAAAAAAAAAACTTGCTTAATTGGTGTATAATGACGTCATAATAAATCCCCCCCACTCTACGATAATCTTTTTTAGGTTAATTGCGGGGTTGTTTTATTAATAAGCCATTTCTTCAAAGAAAAATCTGGTGTGACTGTTCGAACAGCATGCAACTTTTCTCTCTTGATAACTGAAAAATTGTGCCTTCTGTGCTTGTCACGTCAGATTTTTTGTATTGTCCACATGTTTTTTTTAATTTCCGCCGATATATTAAATAGGAAAATTAAGATGTAGAATTTATAAGTACTAGCCGCGCCGGCCCGCCTTCGGCGGACCTGGCCCCTATGGACCCTCCAAAGCCAGCTGGCTCGGGCTCGCCTGCGGTGGACCCTCGCCTTTTTTTTTTTTAACCCTTTTTTCCTCTTTTCGGCTTAACATGCTTGTTAGTAAACGATACTCTTTATTTGTAAATATATCAGATATAAGGAGTAGGATTGCAGCTAGGAAAGAAATCAGACCAAAATTTAATCAATCTTTATCTAATTCTATTTCGATTGCTGACGTTTCGGACCCTTCCTCAGGACGATTCATAGTTAATAAAATACAAAAGTTGGCGTATTTTTTGTTTATTGACAATATAAAAACACAGTTCTAGTAATTATGTATTAAGTCAATATCCTGGCAAGATTTAATATAATGCCTTGACCACTGTGCCAATGCTCTAATCATCCCAGCAACACCGTACCATATCATTTGTGAATGCGCACTTCACGAAAATAACCGTAAGCAATACTCAATAAAAGTTAATCCAAACTTCCGAGACCCCACTAAAAGTTCCTGCAGTTCCTAAAACTCTTACTGCTACTGGAAGACCTTCGAAGACTAAGCCTATTTTTTATTCCAGCATCAAAATCACTCTACCTATAATCTAAAGTAACAGACTTTGGAGTAATTTAGTTCAGTGGTTCCCAACCTGGGGCGATCGCCCCCAAGGGGGCGATTTGGGTTTTCAGGGGGGCGATAAATAAGCGGGGGGCGATTGGGGGCGATGAGTATTCAAAGGGAGAAAAATTATTAGTTTACTAAAATTTAAAAAAATAAAAATCAAAGAGAAAAATCTCCTATTTACAGGATGGTCAGGATAGAAGAGGACAAAATATTATCATAAAAATAAAATAGTCTGAAGATAATTCCAATCTAGAATTGAAACGTCACTTTTAGCTCAAATCTTAAATTTCAATTAAAAAAAAATCATTTTCTTGAATTTTTTTTCCTCAGGGGGCCCGGGCCCTTTAAGCTCAAATCAAGTTTGATCTTTTTCACGACTCAGGATAGCTAAAAACGCAGATTTCAGTGGCTAATTTTCAAAAAATTTTCCATACCCCCAGATTCCCCCGGAAATCCTCTGTCCAGATCTGGCCTCGATAAATTAAAACTTTGTAACTCTTTGTTTAGGAAATTTTGAAAAAATTTTATATAACTTTATTTAAATAAATATTGTAAGCTATGTATAACTATTTCAAAAGTTGTGTCAAAAACTGTGTAAAAAGTGTTGGCATGAAGGCCACAATAGCCTTTTACATACTAAAAAAAATTTAGTTTTTTTTTTTGGGGGGGGGCGTATTACTAAGTAGCCCCGGGGCCTGTCAAGTCTGTCTGCGGCCCTGTATATAGGCCTACGGTAATAAAATTGTTTAAAATAATAAAACTGCTTTATTATTTACACTTTACTTCAAATTAAAATTAGGCATACAATGAAAATGTAAAGGGGGGGGGGCGATAGGTGTTAGTCAACCTCCAGAAAGGGGCGATGGGTCAAAAAAGGTTGGGAACCACTGATTTAGTTGCTATAAGTGTTATTAAGAGTTATTTTTTTTGTATGGTGTATCTTTGTTATCCATGTTTTCTTTTACAAAATGTTCTTCATAGTTATTTATTTGTAATGTTTTTTTTTTATATTAATGTTTTTGATGCTAACTATGCACTTTTTATAAAAGTTTTTTTGTACCATGTTTTTTTTTGTAAGATGTATTGTATGTAAATAGTGGGCCAGAATGACCAAGAAGGTCAAAGGCCGAAAAATAAATAATAGAAAAAAAAAAAATTATGTATTATTTGATGTAATTTTTATCAATAAAAATAATAAATTTTTAGTTTTGTTGTAATTTTTGAAATTAATTTAGTTCGTCTGGGGACGAAAAGGAAGTATAATCTTCAAAATTCTCAAAGTTCAAAGGCGATGAAAAAAATATGGCCTCTAATGATAAGGACCACCCTAATATGCAGATTAAGATAAGAGAAAGGAAAATTCATTGAAATTTTTTTTAAATATTTATTTTGCAATAAACCAACTTTTTTTTGATATTCATTAAAGCATGCTCAATCGAAAGATAATTAAGCAAAGAATCTAGTTGATTTTTTTATCAACATTGAAAGAGTCTTAGGGGGTGAAAAAATTTTTTTCAAGATTCA
>JAKCPI010010955.1:0-11525 GCA_023213315.1 Euborellia annulipes | reverse complement strand
TTTGAATGTTGAGATATAATTGCGACTGTTTTTCTTTGCAGATAATTTTACAGTTTCGGAGCTAAAAATCTTCAGGCTGAAACAACATACATCTAACATCCCAAATTTGTTCACAAATAATGTCAATCTTTTTATAAATTAATTATAGCGTTATGATTTTTTTTTTTTTTTTTAACATTCACATTTTTTTTTTTTCATTCACACTCACACACACATTCAGACAATCTTTTCGGCAACTTAGGCCATTTAAGACTTTTACGATAACCGTTATGATGCCATTTGGTACCCAAATGGCTTAAATAAAATCATCGGACTGCCTGGGGTCTGAACCCGCGACCCTCGGTATAGAAAGTTACCACTCTACCAACTACTCCAAGCCCGGGAGTAAAATATAATTATTTATTAAAAATTTTATTTGAATTTAGACAAATCATAACGCTATAATTAAATTATAAAAGAATGACATTATTTGTGAACAAATTTGTGATGTTGGATGTATGTTGTTTCAGCCTGAAGATGGAGTCTTTAGCTCCGAAACTGTAAAATTATCTGCAGAAAAACAGTCGCAATTATATCTCAACATTCGAACACTTTGTTTTAATTAAATCTTACTTTACTTATCATAAGGATCTGCGAGTAAACTTCCTCTGAAGCAGTAGATTATCCAGTTGGGGGCGAAGGCCCCCCTCCCCGCCCCAGGCGCATCAAGTTTTGGCGCCCCCCGCGCAACCGCTTTTTCCCAAAATCTACGGCTTTTATTTATTTTTTTTTAAAGGGGTCGAACGAAAAACGGCGCCCCAGTTGAGCTTCGCCCTCTCCGCCCTCAAAGGCTAGTTACGCCGCTGCTCTGAAGATAGATTCTTATTTATATTCTCATTTTGCCCTCAAAATTATTTGAAGCACACTTTACTCTTTTTTTTTAAACATTCACACATTTTTCTCATTCACACTCACATTCACACACCCTTTTCGGCAACTTAGGCCATATAAGACTTTGACGATAACCGTTATTTATGAATTTTTCTATATTGGGGTCCAGGCATTCTTATTTAAGCCATTTGATATCTTAAATAAAATCATCGGACTGCCTGGGGTCCGAACCCGCGGCGTTTGGTATACGAGGTTAGCTCGCTAACCTCTACACCGAGACCCGAGGACACACTTTACTCTTGTACTTCATAGGAAAGATAAGAGAAATGGTTACTATGGTAACAAAATATAAATATTTTTGTTTATAAATTTTACATTTTTAAATTCGAAAGTAGCCCACGGGGCTTGGAGTAGTTGGTAGCGTGCCTACCTTCTATACCAAACGTCGCGGGTTCGGACCTCAGGCAGTCCGAAGATTTTATTTAAGGCATTTGGATACCAAATGACTTAAATAAAAATGCCTGGACCCCCAATAGATATTATCTCATACAACGGTTATCGTCAAAGTCTTAAATGGCCTAAGTTGCCGAAAAGACTGTGTGAATGTGAGAATGAGAAAAAAAGAGTGAATATTAAAAAAAAAAAAAAAAAAAAAAAAGAAAGTACCGTACTGTCGAAAACTAAATATATGTCGACACGAAAAATCTGCTGTGACAAGCACAGAACACAACTTTCGATTACCGAAGATAAGAGAAAGTTGTGTTCTGTGCGACCAGTCACACCAGATTTTTATACTTTGATGTCTTTTTGAGCACACACATCAATATCTTGTAATTAAGATGTATAGCTTTGCCTAATTACAGCCCCACTCAATTTGTATAAAACCGCCTCGGTGTTTTCTTTATTTTTAACACATACTACTGTAGTATACATGTCCAGTGACGCGCTCTGTTAATCACATATCATCCCAAGCGTTAGGAAATTTCCTTTGATAGTTGTGTTGGAAACATTGGTTGGCTCCGTGGTGAAATTTATTTTTTATTTTCTGCATGCTCAATTTCTAATTGGTTGATGAGGTGTCTCCCCCTCATCCCTCCCCCCACTCATTCGCTCCCTTTACGTATATATAATAGGCTACATATATGAAATCAGTGAGGCGGCGAACGCAAAGGCTCAGAATCCAATTTACATGGTTTCAAGCTCTTAGAAGAGGGGAGAAATTGATTTGATCATTATCCAACAAACTCTAGCTATTCTTTTCATAGAGAATGCAAAATGTAAATTTTATTTTATTTTTTATTCGGCATTTCTTCTTACTTGAACTCAAAATCAAGGTGTTTATGGAATATCAAGGCCTAGGGCGCCAGTTAGTTTTTGTTTTTGGAGTGGAGAAGGGTAGGGCATTTCTACACAACAATATTCGGCAAACCAAAATGTTCAACAAAACTGGTGTGACTGATCGCACTTTGGTAATTAAAAGCTGTGTTCTGTGCTTGTTACACCAGATCTTTTGTGTCGTCACATATTTACTTTCTGGCAGTACAATAAAATTAAACATGTAAAATTTATAAGCATTGAAAAATATTTATATTTTATTACCTATCTTTCCTATGAAGTAAAAGAGTAAAGTGGTCTTTAGAAGATTTCAACGGCAAAATGAGAATATACATTTTAAAGAGCATCTAAAAAATAGTTGATTTATGAATTTTAAAAAAAATCCTTGGAGGGAATTTTGAGAAAATCGAAAAAACTGAAAAAAGTACATCAGTAAAGTACTAGTACTTTTTGGCCGATTTTGTTCAAAAGCTTATTTTGAGATTCTTCAAAGGTACCTAAGTTAAATATAAAATTTCAATCCGCTAGCTCAACTCCTTCATGCTAAAAATCTGTCCACACACACACACACACACACACACACACACACACACACACACACACACACACACACAGACCAATTTGCGGGACCCACTTTTTTGGACTCAGGGGACCTCAAAACATGTATATCCATCAAAATCTGGACATCGAATTTTTGACATGATCGCAATACTTTCTCTCCTATATATTTCATATATAGGGTACGAGAAAAGTAAAATATACGCTGACCATTTTGCGGGATCCACTTTTTTTTGAGCTCAGGGGTTCAATTCCATCAAAATCTAGACATCGAATTTTTGTCATGAATCCAATACTAGTATTAACATCTATAAAGGTAATAGAAAGTAAAAACACGTACGATGAATGAATAGGAATAAATGAATTGTTTTAATTTAAATAAATAAATAACAAAGTTATTTATTAAAGGCCCCCGAGTTTGGCGTAGTATGTAGCGTACCTACCTCCTATACCAAACGTCGCGGGTTCGGACCCAGGCAGTCCGATGATTTTATTTAAGCCATTTGGATACCAGATGGCTTAAATAGAAATGCCTGAACCCACAATAGATAATATATATTACAACGGTTATCGTCAAAAGTCTTATATGGCCTGAGCTGCCGAAAAGACTGTGTGAATGTGTGTGAGTGTGAGTGTGAATGAGAAAAAAAGTGTGAATGTTTTTTTTATAAAAAAAGTTATTTATAGTGTAAAAAGGCTCTTATAGAATGTACCGTTTAAATACTCTTTTTACTTTCTCTTACCTATGTATATATGTAATATATATATAGAGAGAAAGTATTGGATTCATGTCAAAAATTCGATGTCGAGATTTTGATGGATCTTCACGTTTTGAGGTCCCCTGAATCCAAAAAAGTGGTTTTCGCGACATGGTCTGTCTGTGGGTGGGTGGGTGTGTGGGTGGGTGTGGAGTGGGTGTGTGGGTGGGTGGGTGTGTGTGTGTTCAATTTTAAGTATGAAGGAATTGAGCTACGAGGTTGAAATTTTATATTTAAGTTAAACACCCCCCGGGACCGGAAAAATAAGCTTTTAATCAAAATCGGCCAAAGTGTACTAGTACTTTACTGATGTACTTTTTCAGTTTTTTTCGATTTTCTCAAAATTTGCTCCAAAGATTTTTTTTTAAATTCAAAAATCAATTATTTTTTAGATTCTCTTTAAAATGTATATTCTCATTTTGTGATTGAAATCTTCTGAAGACCACTTAACTCTTGTATTTCATAGGGAAGATATGAGAAATGGTTGCCATGGTAACAAAATATAAATATTTTCCCATACTTATAAATTTTACATCTGAATTCATATGTTTCGTACTGTCGGGAACTAAATATATGTCGACACAAAAAATCTGGTGTGACAAGCACAGAACACAACTTTCGATTACCGAAGGTAAGAGAAAGTTGTGTGCTGTGCGCCAGTCACACCAGATTTTTAAATAATAAATATATCCCTTGTATTTCACCTTGACCCTTTTACTAAATTAATTTATGTTTTATTTTATTCTAGAGAGTTATAAATTGACAGAAACTAAGGTAAACAAATTTGCAAACCCCAAATCTATATTTATAGCCAAACAAGAGTGGATGGGATATGATATAATAAATGGAGTAATATTTCATAGGACTTTGAAAAGTTTGTCTTTGAAACCTTAGATGAACCCTTTCTTGTGGAAACGGGGAGAGATTGATTCTCTCTCTGAGAGGGGGGGGATGGTGGTGATGGGACATGTGCATCCATTCATTCATTCATTCCTTCATTCATTGGTGCATTCATACTATGCCAGAGACAGACATCTGCTTCACGCCAAGTCGCTCTCAAATCAGCATCCTGGTGGCTGGGGTTCATTTGAGTGGCAAGTTGATAGAGTTAAACAGATAGGTTCGTTGTTTGCAAGTGAAAACAAGAGAGAGAGCAACAAATAAAAAGAATTTAAACACTCCATGCACGTTCATTAATTAAATTAATAATTGGCTGTTCATGTTTGCTTAAAATTACTTTGTACCATAATGATGATGTTAGGCTAGCTTAATTAGTTTTTATATTCTCTTGAAAAACAAAATTTGATTTTGAGAACCTAATTGTAATTAATTTTGTTGGAATTAGTAATTTTTTATTTGCTCTGTTGATCTTTCTCAACTGACTTTTCGGTTACGGTATGGAATATCTTCAGATTCTGTAAAAAAGTCATTTTTAGGATTTCTGATTTCCCAGGCAATTTTAGAATGAATCCGACATTGTGCCCATTGGGACTAACTCCGGAACCTAAACGGTTTTGAAGATCTGATGATGATCCTAAAATCAGTGATTTGATATTTAAGTTAGATACCTCCCTGGAACGCAACGCGGAATATGTGAGAACTTCTTCATTATTAATATACAGTTCTAATTTTTACTTTCTCTTACCTCTATATATATATGTTATATACAGAGAGAGAAAGTATTGGATTCATGTAAAAAATTCAATGTCAAAATTTTGATCGATATACACGTTTTGAGGTCCCCTGAATCCGCGACATGGTTTGTCTGTCTGCGAACAAAATATCTCAAGAACGAAAAGAGCTAGGAGGTTGAAGTTTTATATTTAAGTTAAACACCCCCCTGAGACGTGATATGAGGGGTTTGAAAAAAAATCGGCCAAAGAGTAGTAGTACTTTACTGATGTAATTTTTCATTTTTTTTTTCGATTTTCACAAAATTCACTCTAACGATTTTGATTAAAATTCAAAAATCTATTATTTTTAGATGTTCTTTCAAAATGTATATTCTTATTTTGCTCTCAAAATTGTTTTAGCAATTTTAGTCATCAGGAGAGGTCCGTGGTACGACTCTCGGCGGCGTCCTAACTTTTGTCTGTTATTTGAATTAATAAATAGTAAATTGTATTATAGGCCTGTATAATATAGATAATTTTCTAAAATGCCCTCGGGCCTTGGTATAGCCGTGCTGGCCAACTGTGCCAAGGGCAATTGGCTACAAATCCAATTGAAATAAATAGAGAAGGTGTCTAAATTGTCTCTGATACTGAAAAAAATCTTAAATACTGTATATTTAAAAAACAAAAATTCCTTAAATAATTTTCAAAGAATATAATTTCAGAAACTCGAAAAGACTCTCAAATCTTTGAAACAATCTCCCTTTTACTAAAATGTACATGTGCACATTTACTTTTGAGCATCAATAACAATTGTGTGCCTAAAATAGTTATAAGGACTGGTAGAATAAATTTTGTCCGAAACGTCTCCTTCTGCATTTGGTTTTCTTTTTTTTTTTTTTTTTTTTGCTGCTCCTGGACTTGCTTTATCCCAACAGCAAAGAATATATAATATTATGTATAATATACAGCTACAAATTTATTGAGTGATCACGCATTTAAAGTCCAGACACCTCAATAATGAATTTCTTCCGGCTCTGAAGAGAGCCAATATCCGTCTCGAAACGTTTCCCATTATTTAATTCTTCCAAATGTCTTATTTTAGAGAACTCTTATTCACTTTCTTGGCCCGTGTCGTCTGCCTCTTTCTAATTACCCTCTCCTTTTCGCTCGATTAATTCCTTAGAACGTTGTTGGTCCCGCCTGTTGTCAATTCAGCAAAAACCGAAAGACGATCAACGCCCAAGGCGTAGGCGTTGGCTAGCCCTAAAACTTGAGAAATACCCATTGGTGGTGGTGGTGGTTTAATATCATCCCTGAAGATACGCCCTAAAAAAGGAGCACAAAAGAAACCTGGCTGGCTTGCTTCGCTTATTGATTTGTCCCGAGTAATCGTGCAAAAAACTCGAGGTGTGGTCAACGCAACGCATAACATTTTATCCATATTCAAGCAAGCAGGGTCTTTTCTTCGCTTTACACTTCTTTTATTCTATTTATGTTATAATATTCAAATAGAAGCTCGGGATTTCTTTAAAGAAAGAATCCTAAGGCGATATCCACGAATTTTTCTTTCCAAATTTTCAGATTATACACCTTTTAAGGTCCCGTGAATCAAAAAAAGTGGTTTTCGCAACATGGTCTGACTATGTGTCTGTGAACAAAATATCTCAAAAACGAAAAGACCTAGGATCTTGGAATTTTATATTTAAATTAAGTGATAAAGATAGGGGCAGCCTGATGATCAGGCAATTTATTTAAATTAATTCCTTCCGCTATAAGTCGACGCTTCGGGTCCAAAACGGCTCCTTCTTCAGGACCATGCGGTGTCAAAAAAAAACAAACAAATAGCCCTCAATTTTGACATAAAAGCTGTGATTAATCTAGCTAGAAGACAAGTGATAAAGGCACACCGCATGGTCCTGAAGAAGGAGCCGTTTTGGATCCGAAACGTCGACTTATAGCGGAAGGAATTAATCCAAAAAAATTGCCTGATTATCAGCTCCGGATTTTATTTATTCATCGTTCTCAATATTAAAATTAGGTCCTCTCCCGAGACGTGACACAAAGCTTTTGAACAAAATCGGCCAAATAGTACACAAGTACTTTACTGATGATTTTTTCAGTTGTTTTCGATTTTCCCAAAATTCTCTCCAACGATTTTGATTAAAATTTAAAAATCATTTATTTTTTAGATGCTCTTTAAAATGTATATTCTCATTTTGCCCTTGAAATCTTTTGAATCCGACTTTACTTTAAGCTATTTGGTATCCAAATGGCTTAAATAAAATCATCTGAATGCCTGGGGTCCGAACCCGCGGCTTTTGGTATACGAGGTTAGCACGCTAACCCCTACACCAAGCCCGCGGACTTCTAATATATTGACGGAAACTAAATATATATCGACACAAACAATCTGGTGTGACAAGCACAGGAAGAGATATTTCTATAATTATAAAATTGTTCTTGCTTTTTACAATCAAATTTTTTATTCAGAACGCCTGATTAGAGGATAACCAATTCAACATATCTGAGGTTAGGTTGCCGAATATCAAATTCACCTTGGATATATATTTATTTCTTTATTTTTCGCCTTGACAGCTCGATGTACAGTGAAGGACAATATCAAGTCCCACCCATGCATTTTCAACTTGTGATTATTTCATTGTTTTTATAAAAGAAAATGAAAATCTTTATTGGAATTTTCTAGGTTTGAACCATGGAAGTTTCCATTAAAAAATATTTAATTTTTTTTTAAAAACAATGAAATAATCACAAGTAGAAAACGCATGGGTAGGACTTAATATTGTCACTCACTGTACAGTATAGTTCAAAAATATTCACTACTAAACAAAACAGTGTATATAGAGATATGCTAATATCTTGTTTATCTATTATTGTATTTTGAATTATTGAATATTTATTATGTCGCTAATTTATTACGTGCATAAATGCATATAAATTAATTTTATTTCAAGGAAGTATACCCAGTATATAGCTGAAAATAGAAGGTATTAAAAAAGATCGCTTGCTTGTTGATTTAAGCCAGGACTAGCTGTTCGGCCATATTTGAAAACATCTTCTTGTTATAAAATGCCCAATAGCACAATTCGAATTGTGACTGAAACTTCAGCTCTTGCTTTGTCAATTATAAACTTATCAGCCCTAGTCTTTAGATCATTCTTCTAATGATATAAGATTTTGATATGATTGAATTGTTCATAATCAAGATTTTTTTATTAGATTTATAATTAAAAATTGCTTTTATGTGTTGAGTTTTTGAATTGATTTAGGTTTTAATTTTAAATCTCTAGCATAAACGTTAACAACTGTAAGCCCTTGGGCTTTTTGTAGGGGTTAGCGTGATGGCCTTGTATACCAAGGGTCGCGGGTTTGGATCCCAGGCAGTCTGATGATTTTATTTAAGCCATTTGGATACCAAATGGCTTAAATAAGAATGCCTGGACCCCAAATACATATATATTCAAATAACGGTTAACGTCAAAAGTCTTAAATGGCCTGAGTTGCCGAAAAGACTGTGTTTATGTGTGTGTGTGTGTGTGTGTGTGAGTGAGAAAAAAAATGTGAGAGTTAAAAAAAACATCTGTAAACAGCGGTAATTCATTTTAACACTTGCTTGTCTAAAATTGCTATACTTTAAGCCAAAGCGTTAACATTTAGTCAATAGTGTTAAAAATTAATGTCATGTCTAGAGGGTGCCTTTAATATTTTAACGCCTTATCTTCTTTATATATATAATTCTTCTGTACGTGTGTATGTGACTGAACTCCTCCTAAACGACTGAACCAATTATGATGAAATTTTCTGTGTATGTTTGTGAGAATCCCGGACAGGTTTTGTTTCACAAATAACAATAAGTTAATGAGTAATTAACCGTTAAAATAAGAAAAAAATAAAAATTAGGAGAAAGGGTTGCCATGGTAACAAAATATAAATATTTACCCATGTTTACTATTTTTTTTTATTTATTTACATTTTGAATTCTAAAATATCGGCGTAAATTTTTTGCCTGTGTACCGGGAGAGTCCCGGAAAGGATAATATTCACAAAAAAATCTTCTCATGAATAATTAACCGTTAAAATAATCTATATATTATAAAAATGAATTGGGAAAAATGTTTGTATGTACCGGTATGTATATATGTATATGTTTTATAGAAATCCACAATTTTCAATGAAGGCGAGCAAGGGGGGTCCAGGGGCGCAGCCCCCTGGCTAGGCGAAAGCCCGCCGAAGGCGGGGCTTTGCGTCTAGTGTAATGTATAAACATAAATAAAATTTATGAGAAGTTTGCCTAGAAAATGAATGTTTAGTTTAGTTAATTTATAAATTGACGCAACTAACCCATAACCAAAAATTTATATAATAGCGTTGATCTCTCCCTGCTTAATTAATGTTTTTTAAAACTTTTTAACAAATGTTTAGTTTAGTTAATTTATAAATTGACGCAACTAACCCATAACCAAAAATTTATATAATAGCGTTGATCTCTCCCTGCTTAATTAATGTTTTTTAAAACTTTTTAACAAAGCAATTTTTAGAGGATTTTTTCCTTTTTTTTAATGCTATTATTTGAATGTAATGCAGGTCTATTCTCTAAAAACAGACGTTAAAATTTAATTTCAACAAATTGGTGTTAAAAAGTAAAAGTAATCACGTCAGTGTTAAAAAATGCTATTCTCTAAACCAAGTTTTAACAGTGACGTTAACAGTTTTCTTTTTAGTACCAGGTGTTAACGATCCATATGTTTTCTGCTTGTTAGTGTTTTTAGACCCCTCGATAACCTTTCGCGCATATAAACATGGCGTATTTAACCTAAAAAGTAAGGTTATGATTTTGACAGCTTTGAAATTAAAGCAACATGTTAACGTAGCTGTTAAAACTTGGTTTAGAGAATAGCATTTTTTTAACACTGATGTGATTACTTTACTTTTTAACACCAATTTGTTAATTTTTTTTTAACACTCACACTTTTTTCCCATTCACACTCACGCTCACACACACATGCACACAGTCTTTTCGGCAACTTAGGCCATTTAAGACTTTGACGATATCCGTTATAGAGATTAATATACATATTAGGGGTCCAGGCATTCTTATTTAAGTCATCTGGTATCCAAATTAAATAAAATCATCGGACTGCCTGGGGTCCGAACCCGCGACTTTTGGTATACGAGGTTAAATACGGGCGTATTTAACTTAAAAAGTAAGGTTATGATTTTGACAGCTTTGAAATTAAAGCAACATGTTAACATAGCTGTTTAGAGAATAGCATTTTTTAACGCTGGCGTGTCAGATAGGCCTACTAGATTGAAAAGAACAAATCAAGTTAGTAGTGCGCATGCGCGAAAGGTTATCGAGGGGTCTAAAAACACGAGCAAGCAGAAAACATATGGATCGTTAACACCTGGTGCCAAAAAGCAAACTGTTAACGTCGCTGTTAAAACTTGGTTTAGAGAATAGCATTTTTTTAACACTGATGTGATTACTTTATTTTTTTTTGCCCTGGGGGCTTGGTGTAGAGGTTAGCGTGCTAACCTCGTATACCAAACGTCGCGGGTTCGGACCCCAGGCAGTCCGATGATTTTATTTAAGCCATTTGGATACCAAATGGCTTAAATAAGAATGCCTGGACCCCTAAATAAATATATATTATTAAATTAACGGTTATCGTAAAAAGTCTTAAATGGCCTAAGTTGCCGAAAAGACTGTGTGAATGTGTGTGTGAGTGTGAATGAGAAAAGTGTGTTTTTTTTTTTATGTTCTTTATTTATTTAACACCAATTTGTTGAAGTTAAATTTTAACGTCTGTTTTTAAAGAATAGACCGGAATTACATTCAAATAATAGCATTAAAAAAAAAAGGAAAAAAATCCTCTAAAAGTTTTAAAAAACATTAATTAAGCAGGGAGAGATCAACGCTATTATATAAACTTTTGGTTATGGGTTAGTTCCGTCAATTTATAAATTAACCAAACTAAACATTCATTTTCTAGGCAAACTTCTCATAAATTTTATTTATTTTTTGATAACGTTAATACACCTTAGGGGGTAAAAGAAAAAAAAAAGGTGTTTAATATTCAACTGAAATTGTAAGATTTGCTTTTTATAATTAAAACAAATTTAAAAGTGTGTACATTTTGCCTTAAAGAAAAGTCAACTATTTGTTTAACGAACATTAAATGTTAGAATAATTAAAAAAGATTCTTTTTGTTCTTGGCAGAAGAGAAGAGAAGAGAAAAAAGGGAAAAAAAATCTTTAATTTAAAAGAAGAAAGAACATCAAGAGAAGAGTTTTTGTTTGTGTAAGGAATAAATGCGAGTGGGAGAGGGAATTTGGATTAAATAGTTTTATTTTTAATTCTAATTAGAAT